>JAREIK010000434.1:414215-491190 GCA_029783825.1 Sapria himalayana
CATCATCACTGTGAGGTAGACATTGATGAGACTTGATTTTAAATTTAATACGTGGCAATGACTATCATTAACAATGATGCCCATTGCCATGCTATTTCCAGATGCACTAGTTTGGTAATTTCAAACAAGCATCATATTTTTGGAATTTTTATTTAAAATGTATTATTTCCATACAAAACTCTTATTTAACTTTCTTATAATTAACCATGGACTGATACGTGAAGCTGAGCAACACAGAAGAATATGTTGATGGATAATACACTATAAATCCTGGGGAAATCTTAATTCGCTAATTTAAAAATAAGCTCATGATTACCTCATTGTATAAAATTTCTTGCATGTTGTAGTTGGTGTTGCATGCACTAGTCTAACTGTTTATCAACGACATTGTGTTGTGTTCTTTATTGGTTTGTAAAATGTAGTATGTTATGCTCCATGTGCAAGTGTAACAATGTTCTCTATTTGGGTGAAGTACCAAAGGACAAAGAACTAGAAGGTGCTGACCATGCCTGAAAGACCTATATGTGTCTTTTTAAGCCCTTGATTATTTCCTTCTGTTGACTTTGATGGTATGTTTATTAGCATGAATGTACATGTGTCTGTGTTTACACACACACACACATGCACATACATACATGCACAAGTATACATGCATGCAGCTGATCGCAAGGTTAAAAAGTTTGTTGTTGGAAGAGCAACTAGATACCAAAAGGGCATTGGCAGGTAAAAGGAAGAAGGAGTTGGAGGTGGAGAGGAAATATAGATTAGAACTAAAGGAAGCAATGTTGATGGCCATGAAGGGACATGCATGGGTGCTAGAGTAGTATGTAGATATTGAGGAGGTGGGGGTGAGAAAACAATGTAAATTTGATAGATAGATTATACTTTATGCACTTTCATTAGATACATTGATGAAGAATAAGATATAATCAAGTTTTCTTATGTTTCTATTTTAACTATGTAACAAATTATATAAAAATATTTTTTTAATTGATTTTATTTTTTGTTAATTATAAACAATGGTTTATAGTTATGTTTTTATAAAATTATGTAATTAAATTTTATGTAAAAAATTAAAAATGTGAAAATAATTTTGGAATGAAAATAGCTAGAGATTTTTCCCTCACTAATTAAGCTAGAGATTTTTCCCTCAATAATTTAGCTAAGAAATTTTCTATTGCTAATTTTGATAGGGAAAATATTTACTCTTTAATTTTTGTGACAAGCACTTTGGATTAGAGGTGTCAAATAGGCTGATTCGTGCCGTGCCTAGCCAAGCATGACAATGGAATTTCTCGTGTCCATGCCCATGTCATGTCATGCTGAGTCTAACCGGGCCTCATGCTGTGCCTGGCCCGACATGGTACTTCCGCCTGGTTGGCTCAGTACCTTGGCACGAGTCGAGGTACCAATACCATACTACCCCAATGGGCTGAGGCTCATCCTGACTGATCTGGAAACTGGGCGGGCCCAAATCTGAACCACCCCCAACCTTAAAGGCCTATTACGGGCTTACGGCCAACAGTTCAAATATTTTAAAAAAAATATTTGAAATTTAGCCGTTGGATTTTGCCTCCAATGGCTATGAGGCAGAATCCGATGACTCACATGATTCTGCCACAAAAAGATTATTAAAAAATTCAAAAAAAAATACTATTTTAAAAAAATATTCTAAATTTTTTTCTATAAAAGCTCCGCACCCCCTCTAATTTTTCTATTTTTCAAAAACATAAAATCTCACATTCTCTCTCTCTCTCTCTCTCAAACCTCTCTCCTAAAATTCTCTCTCTCAGGATTTCGACTCGGCTTTTAGGGATTCGCAACTCATGCTCGTCTTTAGTTAGTGTTTGCATTGGTCTTGAGAAGTTAGATTTTGGTGCACGTACTTTTTCTTTACACTACTTTATGGGTATTTCTAATTTTTTTCTCTCTCTACTATTTAAGCTATCCATTGTCTAAAAAAACCAAAAAAAATGACAAATACAAATATTAATAAAAATAATTTAAATTTAGAAAATGAAAATCTTACACAAAAGTCTGAGGTTGCTGAAACTTTGGTTTCTCTGATCGTCTTAGCTCTAATATCTAAAAAACAAAAAACAAGGAGGACTTCTATAGTTTGGACTCATTTTAATATAATAAAACAAAAAAAATATTAGGGGTGCGGAAGAAGAAATGACACTGCAAATATTGTAAAAAAATTTTTACTTGTAATAGTGTAATTAGGACTGGACATCTTAAAAGGCATGCGAAATTATGCACCAAAACACATGGTGCATTAGATCCTAGGAAAACCCAACTTAGCTCTACATTTTTTAAGATTGGATCTAGTTCAGTCTCAAAGTTTACCTCATTCATATGCCATAGTGAGTTGGGTTGGGAAGGCATGACCAAACTTATCACATTGATGGATCTTCCGATCAGATTTTTGGAAGATCTAAGGATAGTGAGCATCATGCAGACATATTTTCCGCCTACTTATCATAGGTTTCCTAGGTCCCCTTCTTGGAACGACATACTAACATATTATAAGTTCGAAAAATAATTAATAATTAATAAATTTCTGATATATAATAGAGTGGTGTCCGTGACGTCCGATATCTGGACTAGGCACGATGATGCATCTTTATGTATGTCTCACCGCCCACTATATAGATTCTAAATGACATGTGAATAAAAAAATTTTAGGATTCTCTGAGATTCTTGGGCTTGCCATTTTTGAGTGTGATAAAAATCTTTAGAGAATAAAAAATTCAAAATAAAATTTTTAGTATCACAATTAATAATTCATCTAATAATGGAGTAGTGATTATGATGTTTGTTAGGAATAATAGAGACGCACCATTAAGAGATATTTTCCACTTCTAATACATGTGTCACGTGGTTAACAAGATTCTACTTGTGGGGATGAAGGTGTGTTTTCTCGATTTGGAAAACATATGTAACTCACTAAAATATATTTGCATGCCTCGCAAACAATTGGAGCTTGGTAGTCTCTGTTTGTCTGCGAAACTTAAGAAGAAGAAATTCCAATCGGATGTGAGACATTGTTTGAATTACACATACCTAATGTTAGTGTTATGTGTTGGATACAAACACATGATATCCAACTACGTCAATAGTAAGAGTGACGAACTTTTTATTGATGACACCAACTAGGCTTTAGGAATTTAATTTGTGAAATTCCTGAAGATTTTTTATGACATGAACATGTGTTCGTTAGTTTATACTCCCACCACTTGCATTGCACTCAGGTGCATATGCAAAATTAGTAGCATGTTTAGGAAGTATCGAGCTGATCCAAAACTTAGCCATATGGTTACATAGATGGAAACTAAGTATTTAAAGTACTGGTCTACCATTCTATCTCTTTATTGTCTCGCTACATGCATGGAGCTTAGGGTTAAGGTGGAAGAGGAAGATAATGTTTTGACTTATATTTCCTCGTGCATGAACCTGGAAGACTCACCTGAAGGGTTCATTCACGAGAAGTTGACTGACCTTTTCGCATACTATGATACTACGTATAGTGATAGTAGTAGTAAGGCCTTGGGTACGGATATTGATACCATATTCGGAGATAATGATTTTTCCATTTAGTTAGCCAGGGAGAAATGACAGGGTGGACCGTCGAATAGGAGCGAGCTGTCTCGGTACTTAAGATACCGATTACTACTCAATCCTATCATAGTCTGATACTAAGAATTTTGATATATTATAGTGGTAGAAATCATATGAGTCTACCTATCTCGTGCTACCTAAGATAGTAATGGATATATTGACTCCTCAGGTGTTGAGTGTAGCATCGGAGACTACTTTTTCTATTGCAGTGAATGTGATTTTGGATAGGAGATGAAGATTATATCAAGATATTGGTGAGGCTTTAGTATGCACGAAGGATTGAGAGGATTCGATGTTTAGCATCAAAGATCGTGCAGGGACTGGGAGTGGGACTACAGTGAATGCAGGGGAGTTGATTGCTGATGATGATCCATGTGATAGTGATATTGATATTGAGATTGAGGATGATAATTATATGAGAATGCGTGATTGATGAGGTTTCTACTTGATGCTTGATGGTTGATGATTGTCGGATATGCCGACTGCTACACTTTTGTTACAATTATGCTTTTCCTTATGAGTTATGCTTGATTCTAATTTTTGATTTCGATGTTTTGTACTTATTTTTAATTACATTGTATTTGGTTTAGTTTGGTCATTTGGCAATTGGCTTTGTGAGTGTGACTTTGTTATTTTTGTTAAATAAATTGTGTTTGTTTTATTTTTATTTTTAATAATTTCATTAAAAATTCTAAAATATAATTCTAATAAATTATAATCTAATTATACCATAATTAAAACAAATAACATAAAAAATAAACTTTATAACTATTCAAATATTTACAATTTACACTTTAAATATTTTTAAACATTATCTAATTTATATTTTATAATTACCTAAATATTCTAAATAAAAAATAAAAAAAATAAAAAAATAAAAATAATAAAAATAATAAAAAAAAATTTAAATTTTTTTAAACCGCCTCGTACATGCATGACCAGGCACGACATAAAACCAGTCGTGCCAACTGGGCCATACCGAGCCTTGCTTGAATAAATCATTCAGGGCTAGGCATGGCACGGTTATTATAGATGTGCCTAGCCCAGCACGGTAGCACGGTACGCCTGCAAAAACCATGCTGGGCCAGCCCAGCACGACCAATTTGACACATATACTTTAGATTGGGAAAGGTTTCCTTGTTAATCCATTGCTATACCCACTTTAGCTACAGAAAAACTCCATTTAGCTAGGAAATTTTTACAAGTTATTTGTGATTTTTCTTTTAGTGATCTCTATCTATTTATCTATATATTTGTTTATATCTCGGTGTATGTATTTTTCTATCTATCAATCTATATATTTGTGAATCAATCAATCTATCTATCGATCTATCCGAGTCTATCATTCTATTTATAAATCTGTCTATCAAACTATTTATCATTTTGTATATCAATCTTTTTATCAATCTGTCTATCAATCTGTCTATCAATCTGTCTATCTATCAATCTATAAATATTTCTATCTAACAATCTATCTATGTCTCTATCTATCAATCTACTTATCTGTCTAAAAAATTGTTTATCTATCTATCTATCTGCCTATCAATCTGTCAATAAATTTGTCTATCAATCTATCTTTCTAGCTATCTATCTGTCTGTCGGTCTATCTATTTGTCTATCTATATGTCAATCTTTCTGGTCTATCTATTTGTCTATTTATCTATCAATCTATCTATTTATCTATTATTATGTCTCTCTATCTATCAGTCTTTATATCTATCTATCTATCTATTTGCCTATCAATCTATCTATCTATCTGTCAATCTTTCTATTTGTCAATCAATTAATTTATCTATCTGTCTGTCTATCTGTCTGTCTATCTGTCAATCTACTTGTATATCTATATATCGATCAATCAATCTATCTATATATCTAGTTGTCTATCTATCTATCTTTTTATCTATATATCTATCTATTTATCAATCTATCTATCTAATTGTCTTTCTGTCTATCTATCTATCAATTTATCTATTTGTCTCACTATCTATCTCTATATCTCTCTATATGTATCTTACAATCTATCTGTCTATCTACCTAACTGTCTATCGGCCTATGTATCTACCAGTCTATTTGTCTATATATATGTCTATCCATCTATCTATCTATCTTTCTTTCTTTCTATATTTCTATCTTTCTATTTGTCTATCTATCAATCTCAGTATCTACCTGTCGATCTATCTCTCTATTTATTTGTATATTTATCTGTCTATCTATATGTATCTATCTTTCTATCTATCATTCTATCTATCAACTATCTATCTGCCTATCAATCTGTATTTCTATCTATCTATCAATATGTCTATCTATCAATCTATCTAACTATCAATCATTTTTTCTATCTATCTATCTATCTATCTGTCTGTCTATGTATCTGTCTATATATCTCTCTATATATCTATATAGCTATATGTCTATCAATCTATCTATATATTTGTCTATATATTTGTTTATCTATCTATCTGTCTAAATAACTAACTAACAATCAGTCTATCTATCTATCTATCTATCTATCTTTTTATCTATATGGCAATCTATCAGTCTATCTATATGTTGATCTATCTAGCTATCTTTCTATGTTTCAATTTGTCTATCTATATATCTATATATCTATATATCTGTCGGTCTATCTATTTCTCTATCTAATATATATTTATATGTTTTTCTATCTGTCTACCTACCAACCTACCTATCTATCTATCTGTCTATCTATCTATCTATCTTTCTATATATATCCGACTATCTATCTATCTATCTATCAATCTCTCTATCTATCTATCTCTAAATCTATCAATCTTTATATCAATATTCCTATCATTGTGTCTATCTATAAATCTATCAATCATTATATCAATATTCCTATCATTATGTCTATCTATCTATCTATCAAACAATCTATCTATCTTTCTATCTATATGTCTACCTATCTATCTATGAATAAGTCTATCTTTCTATTTATCAATCTAACTTTCAATCTATCACTCGGTGTATCAATCTGTTTATAAATCTATCTATCTATTTGTCTTTTGTCTATCTATCTATCTATCTATCTATCTCGCTCTCTATCTATCTATCTATTTTTCTATTTATATGATTATCTATCTGTCTATCTCTTTGTCTATCTATATGTGTATCTATTTGTCTATATATATCTCTATCTAACTATCTACCTAACTATTTATCAATATGTCTATCTATCTGTCGATCATTTTGTCTATTAATATTTTTATCAATCTACATATCAATCTATCAATCAATCAATTTATCTATCTATCTATTTATCCATATATTTATCTATTTATCTATATGTATATCTATTTGTATCTATCTATCTTTCTTTCTATCTATCTATATATCTTTCTATCTATATTTCTATCTATTTGCCTATCTATATATCTTTATATCTATCAATCTATCTATCTATCTATTAATCTATCTATGTAAATATCTTTTGATATATCAATCTATCTATATGGGATTTTCCCATCGCTAAAATAGAATAACGACAAATTATTGATGAAAATTATCCCAATCTAAAGTGCTCTTCATAAAATATTAACGAGAAAAATCCCTAGCAAATTTTTTAATGACAGAAATTCCGTAGCTAATTATATTTTTCCCTTGCTATTTTTGATTGTAATTAAGAATAGTAATTAATATTTTTCAATTGAAATTGTACAGAAAATTCTCTAGCTAAATTAGTTATGGAAAATTCCCTTCCAAATTTAATTCCAAAACTATTTTCACAATTTTGTTTTTTTACAAAATATTTAATTACATATTTTTAAATCTTTATATTAAATTGAATAAAAACATACACTATAAACATTATTTAAATTAAAAAAAAGTAAAAGCAGTTAATAAACTATTCTGATACAATTGTTACATAGTTAAAACAAAAATATAACATAGGTATATAATTAGTTTAAACTAAATCATCATCCTCATCATATGATGCATTAGTGATAGGTTCTCATGTGCGGATACTCTATTGGAACTCTGTGTGCTATCTATCTTGTCAAGGCTACTAACTTTGATTCCATATAGGTCATCTCCTATTGTATTGCATTCTTCATTTTTTTCATCTTCTCATTCACTTCTTTCATTTTCTACATATACATCAATTCAAACTTAAATGATACGAAGGTTGGAAACTTATTAATTTAGCAAAATTATATATCTGACCATCACTTATATAGCATTTACCAATATGCATGAAGAATTCTGATTCAGAGAATTATGTAGTTTTGCAGCATATATATAGCATTTACCAATCATTGTGCAAGATTTTATCCATAAAACAAATATTGAATTTTCAACAGACTATTTTAGAACATGGAAGAAATAAAACAATTAACCAATAGCTATTGGAATCATCACCAAGAGAGAATCCAATAACAAATTGATGACAACTACCAGAGCCATATGACACATCGTGAGAATGAAGGCTGTATTTGGTCTTCTCGTACATCAGCTTCAGAACAAACCCGTACATAATCTGGATGAAGAAATCAACATTACTCAGATGAAAATCTTTTAGTTTATTTAACTTGCACGATACTAGAATCAAACATCATATTTGATACTCATGATGCATTTTAATTTTGAACAATAAGGATCAGAAGATACTTAAAAAAATTCAATTTATATAAAATATAGAGCTCATGAAATATTTTGGCTTCCAGTCCGACAAGGTTTCCCATTACTGATTCCATAAATTAGTTATATCTTTATGAATTCGCCTGCAGGGCGGGTGGATTCTATGTTTCTAACCTCAATTCCTTCCGAAGAAATGATTGATGTTGATGTGAAGGATGGCCAATCCATGTCTAAGTTAACATACAAAAAATTGAAAACATCAAGAAGATTCTTGGGCTGCAACAGCATAAGCAGTATGATAATGTCAAAGCAAAAAAATATGGTCATCTCATGATAATGGCATATCAGGAACATGATGGCTCGCATATTAAAGGTTTAGTGATCAATTTCATTCACTATTACTGGCCATCTTTGCTTAGGGTTCCACCATTCTTAGTTGTTTTTATCACCCTAATCATGAAGGCGATGCATATAAGTGGAAGAGTTGTACCATTCTACACCAGTTGAGTTTATCACATATTACTTTAACCAGCTGAGAATAATGTTCATCATGCACAACTTAATGAAAAAGTGAACTGCAACAGTTGCTAAAAAATGTCATCATATCTGCTACAAATATAGCAATAGCAATAGCTTCAAATATTATCACCTAAAAATGAAAAAAAAACTATGGATGCCTTCCCTCATGAACACAAACTATGATGCATAGGTGCTGGTAGAATTATAGTGATCAAATGGGTAGCGGCACTATCTGACTAAGAAGGGAGTCAGTAGCAGAAAGGTTGTAATGGTGACACTAATAGTGGTGGCACAGAAAATAAAAGCTAACACTAGGGTCTTTGCTGTTATTTTCTGCCGACTCTATGATGGGCCAAAACAACATATTCAAACCTTTCAGTTATGCAAACGATATGTCTACCTAATAAGGACTTATAATTTAACTAAGAATACTAAAAAGAAGCATCATTCTTCATGCATATTTTTGCCTAGTCATATTCATGATCACCAAACCAACATAACCCCACCAGATATGAAATGCAAACCCCAACTTAACAAATCTAAAACAAATTATAGCGTGATTTATGCTAGACACCGGATACGCATAAAGAAGCAACAAAAAAAATACCTCTTGTTCCACTCAATGGCTTGCACTACATTAACTGGTTAATCTTATAGTCTATGATTCATTTTTCACTTGAACGAAAATAATCAGAGCTCATCTTCTTCCATGCCTTACTTTTGATTCTAATATAATGTTGTGTTTAAAATATTTATATAAATGTTACATATATATAAACACTACAAGAAAATCCCATATAACTAAGGATAATTCCCTAGCTAAATGGGCATTTTCCATCTCCAAACCGAACATAGTGACGGATTAATGATGGAGCTGTTACCAATTTAAAGTGCTCGTCACTAAAATTTAGTGAGGAAAAGTGTCCCTTGTTAATAATTTAGTGATGGAAAAATCCCTAGCTAAAAAAAAATAATTTCTGTTGCTAAATTAGCAAGCTAAATGAGAGTTTCTATCGCTAAACAGATATAATGACGAAAGCTTTCCCTAAATAAAGTGCTCGTCGCTAAATATTAGCGACTAAAAAAGTCCCTAGCAAAATAAATTTAGCGACAATAAAAATCCCTTGCTAAAATAATGTTATCCCTAATTAAATTAGCTAGGAAAAATTCTCAAGCTAATTTAGCAAGGGATTTTTCTCTTGCTAATTAAGTAAGGTAATTGTCCCTAGCTATTTTAAATTTAAAATTATTTTCAGAATTTGATTTATTTTATAATTTTTTAATTAAATAATTTAATATTTTTATATAAAATTGAATAAAAATAGGAATTATAAATGATAATTTATAATTTTTAAAAAAATCATTTAATAATTTATTCTAATATAATATTTTACATAATTAAACCAAAAAATAACAAAATCTTATTACATCTTATTCATCAATGTATTTATCGACAGTGCATAAAGTATAATCTATCAATGCATTGACGTTGCTTTCTTTCCCTATGTTCATTCGATCACCAACTTTCTATTGCAAAAAAGTTGCCCGAGTAACAGTGCATCATGTCTAGTAAAAAATCTCTTCGCTTATACAAGATTCATATGTGGAATAATGTACTATATCTGTAAGAAATTTAAACCACTCAAACAAAGCAAAATAAATAAAAAAAGCTATGTTTTGATAAATATATAATACTACAGTATATATGTATATATATATTAGCGTTTCACTGGTACATATATTATTGCAATATAGGTACATATAAACTGTAGTATTATGTGTACATATATACTGAGTACATATATACTCAATATATATGTACATAAAATACTATTGTATTATACGTACGTATATACTGCATTTGTTATTATCGCTACTACTGCTACTACCGCTGCCACTGCCACTGCCATTGCCACTGTCACTACTATTGCCGCCGCTATCACCGTTGCTGCCGATACCACCACTACTGCCACTACACTGTCATTGCTGATAATAAAAGTAGGGCAGGTGATGATGCTCGACTGATGAACTTGAGATTGAGCGAGTTTTTGATGAGGCGGTGAGCTGCTTCTCCCAAAATAGGACTCAATATTCCTCTTGGACCAGAATTACACGACACTACATGAGCATCATCATCATCATCATTCTAAAACATAGTACAATTAAAACCAATTATTGTAGAACCTAGCGCAAAAAAACTTATTTATTCATACATTTGCTTTGTACCATGTGATAATTGCATATTAATACAATTAATAAGATTTTTAAGACCAACTTCTAGCTTCCTGGCTAGCCAGGACCAGAAATGTCATCATCTCACATTTTTAGGAAAAGTCTAAATCTATTCCTTTTAGTACCGACATTAGTGAGCAAAGCATGATGATGACCAGACCAACTTGAGCAATTATATATTTAAAAGTGTGTTTGTGTGTAAATGGGTGTGTACGTATGACAATATATACATGTCTACAAATAAATATATGCACCCACTTATGTATATACTCGGTATATACGTATGTATATACTATAGTATAAAAGTACGTATATACCAAGTATATATGTATGTATATACTACAATATAAAGTATGTATATACCGAGTATATACATACGTATATACTATAGTATATACGAACATATATACTAAGTATATACGTAAAAATATACTCAGTATATATGAACATATATACTAAATAAATACGTACAAATATACTCAGTATATATGAACATATATACTCGGTATATACGTACTTATATACTCAGAATATACGTAGATATATACTTAGTATATACATACGTTTATACCAAGTATATATGTATGTACATATTGTATTATTATATGTACATATATATAATCACATAGCCTTACATGACACACACACTTGTACTTTACAAATACACATACCATCAAAGACAACAGAAGAAAATAATATAGGACTTAAAAAACACGCATATAGGTCTATCATGCATGGTCAGCATTTATAGTTCTTTTTCCTCTGGTACTCCATGCAAATAGAAAACATTGTTACACCTGCACATGGAGCATAACATACTAAATTTACAAACCAATAATCAATAATAATTAGTCACATATCTGAACTGCGACGATGCAAATCTGCACAATATAAGAGTGTCAAGACAAACCTGCATTTGCGTGGAATTAATTTTTTTGGTTCATCTCACAGCTTCAGAAGCTAATGTGTTGTTCCTAGTACCATGGAGGACCAGTCAAGGCTTTTACATACCTATAATAGGCTAAAACTCTACCCAAAAAATTTAGAGACACACAAACATATTCACATATATATTTATAGTTATTATAGACATGAACAAACACAAATTTTGATAGTCATAAAACTTCCACAAAAATCTAAAATATCTCTAGCAATGATGTTTAGAGAGAAAGAGAGTGCAAAAATAAAATCTTTTTGGAATAATGAAGATAACAGAAGCTAAACCTCCTTTTGATCAAGCTGAAATCAGTAAATATGGGACCAATGCATTGGAAGGACCGTGACAATGTCTAAATGTTTTGAATCGGAATTTTTTCATTTGTCTCACATAATGTTTCATGCAAAGATTCATTATTAGATTAATTTTCAAAGCAAAGAATAAAACCAAAATAAAAAAAATTAAAACCTGCAAAAAAATCTCATCATGTTTTGCTACACATAGACAAGAATCAATAACAGTTCAGAAATAATTCTCATATGAAATCATCCTTATAAATAGTAGGGAATTTCTACTAGCCTCTCCTCCTAGGTTTCGAAGCTGGATCTTGAAATGTTATCTATTGCATCAATGCCGCTAACTATGACTTTATATAGGACATCTATTGTTGCATTACATTCTTAATTTCTTTCATCTCATCATTCATTTATTTAATTTCTTACATTTCTTCCATCAAATAAATAATCTACTTCTACTCCTCTTATTTCATTTCTTGCATTTCTTCCTTCAAATTAATATACTGCTTATCCTTCTATTCTTTAATTACATTTATTTTTTCTTCAAATGTGATATCTGCTCATCCTTGTTTTTCATTTCGGTCTTCATAACTATAATACATTGATTTGTTTGCATTTCTTGTTGTTCGACCACCTCATCCACCATTGCTGAGATAGATGAATTAGAAGTATAACTGCTACAACAAAATGTCACTCCCTTCGAGCCGATGCCGTACACTCACTACTTCTTACGACCTCCTATGGTCTCCAAATTAATAGGATCATAGTCAATTGGTTGAAGATCCATGTAACCCTCAACTTGTTGATGAGCAGCTGTCACATGTTCCTCCATTAGTTCTTGAGATAAATTAGAGAAAAATACTATTCTAGATATACATAAAATAAAATAAATATTTTGCATTCCAAATAATTTTTAAAATGTACTGTAGTATTATAAAATTTTATTAATATTACAAATTCTTATAGCAATCATCTAAGACTTATTGTCAACAAACTGACCATCCACTTTCTTCACTAGAATCTTCCTGAAAATATCATAAAAATTGGGATCTCGACATAATTCTCCAGCTAGCATATGTTTTTATTATGTCATAAAAAAACAAATGATCAAAAAATTTAACAAAATTAATAAAACCATGCAGAGATTTGATTTATTGGACTATTAGGACAACCACTAAATATATAAATGTTTAAAATTTTAAAATTGTACCAAATCTTGAGCGTGCTCAATACTTGACTTTGACTCCCCTATCTGTCGACAGATTCTTGTACCTAGTCCAGCTACCTAATTTTGTCGATTTTTGCTGGTAATATCTGATTTTTTCTTCACATCTGGCTCCTCCCAATACTTAAGCCACTTGGGCCAGTCGTCCTTGGATATAAAAACATGCATTTCTTTCATATTCTTCAATTTATGGATAAAATTAGAATACTATTGAGCAATTTTGATCTCCAATAATGACTTCATCATTCAATCAAATTTGTGTGCCCATGCACACTGATTCTATATATAGAAAAATCACAAAAAATTATATTAATAATAATAACATAATTATTTTCTACTTGAATAATATCCAACATAATAGTTAAGTAATTAGATAATTATTTTTCAATACTTTTATTTTGTTATATTTACCTGTAAGTCATTAAAATAAGACTCTTTTATTGATTCAGAAACTTTCTTCCAGAAGAATGCTTTAGAATTAGCTATTTTTTTGAAAGACTTTGTAATTATAGTCGAACACTTGTGAGATGGAATAAAACTATACAAATAAATAAATAATATTGAAAATTAGCAAATCATAACAATATAAAAAAACCATTGACAGCAACATCAAAATTTTTTTTTCAAGTCATATTTACATATTTCTTTTACATCTCATCCACAATCTCAATTACTAACTTTGCATTGACTGAAGAGGAAGGCACAACATTTAATGATGTCGTTGGTTTTGTAAATGGGGGAACTATTAGTGTAAATTGTGGTGTAGAAGATAGAGATAGATCAAAAGTGTGTGAAAGAAGCATAATGGTTGGTGGGCCTATATATGTTAATGGTGATAGTAGAGGTCTCAATGATGGTGATGGTGATAGAAATGAAGATGGTGGTTGAGATGTTGAAGTCTAGATATGGTGGGTATGAGATGGTACTGATTTTGCAACATGATGTAACATAATAGATGAATTTGGTTCATTTCTCCATCCACGTCCACCTCCACCATGGCCATGTCCTTTAGGAACCATCTGCTGTACAAAATAAAACATAGAACAAATAATAGAGACATAATGAACAAGCATGTATTTTCGAATAAAACTCACCAATAGATTTCAACAAAATATAGAAAGTCTTTGATAGTTTAATATTATAATAAAATTATAATAGTTTAATTATCAGCATAATTGTCTTCCTTCAATGCATCTTCTCATATTTCATCTGATTCCGATCGAAGTTCGAACTCATCTTCAGATAGAAATTCATCATCTTCAATTTCTATTAGGACACCATTTGAGTCACATAAATTTTTTAGATCTTCATCTATATGCATAGACTCAATATTATTTATGTCATCTTTTTGGAATGCCAGTGCAATATCTAAGTTTGCACTTCTTTGTTGAGATGTTGATACTTCAAAATTTGATCGAGCTTTGATTTTGCAAATCGCTCATCAATCACTCTTATCATGAGATAAACTCGGATATCTATAATAATATACTTAAGCTACTTGAACTGCCATAATAAATAGATCATATTGATTTTATCTGCCTTTATGGTTAACATTCACTAGCTTATAATCTGAATGAATCTTTGTGCCCACATTTCATGTAGGATCAAACCACATGCACTTTAATAATACAATCCTATTATTTTTGAGTCTAGGATACTCAAACTCAAAAACTTCTTTGAGTTGACCATAATAATCAATCTCATGTGCACTATAACATGAGTCTTTAATACATATTCCACTATTCATTGTTATTTTAGAAGAACCGTGCTCAATTATATGAAATTTATATCCATTAACAAAATGCCCAGGATAGGTTGTCACATATCTACTTGGGCCTTTACATAGATTCTAAATAAAAATAATTGAATCTCCATTTAAAGGATCAATTATTTGTGAGTTAAAGTAAAAAAAAGATATTAACAAATAAAAGATACTAATAAATTAAATAATTCAAAAATTTAAAATTTAATAATTCTCACATATTGTTTGAACCAATTCACATATTCAGTTTCTAACATATAATTAACATCATTGTTGGAAATTATTTGTTGCCTATATTTTAACTACTCAATATAAATACTACACAAATATAAAAAGAGAGAGAATTATGTATATCAATTTTAAATAATTCCTATTGAAGATAAAATTAAATTATGATTAAACCTGCAACCATTTTATGCATACATACTAAATATATGATGCAACCTCCTCATTATAAGTAAAACATAACTCCAGGTTGCTTTGTACTCTACACCTGTCATGCATTTTTCATTGCTCTTACAAATGCTCTTCCAAGGTGCTTGAAGATAGATAGTTTGTCCACGGAATCATTTTCCATAGCATTTGATGCACATAGTCTCTGTAATCAAGGAATTAATGGAAAATAATACATCTTCTTAAATACAACTTTCAATTTTTGTCGAGTAACTACAACACGAGGTACCTTCTTAAATCAAAGATGATCACAAAACTTACAGCTAATTAAATCACTATCACCACTCCAATGTAACGTACATTCATTGAAACAACAATCAAATTTTTCCACTGGTAGAACCATTCCTGGTAGTAACTTCTTAGTATTGTAAAAGTTGTTAGTTATCAAATTATTATCCGGAATAATCTCCTTCATCAATTTTTTCTCCTGATCAAATAATTTCTTAGACAAATGATTTTCTGACTTAATACTCATAAATAGAGCCAAAAGTGACAATTTTGAATGTGTTATACAACCAAGCCACAACTCTTTATTTGTAGTTTTAAGCATTTCATAAAATTTCTGAGCTGCAGGATTAGGTGGGTCATCCACATAATTCATTTTAAAGTCAGTACCAACAGCTTCCGTGATCATTCTATGGTATGTGTTTGATGATTCTTCACTACAAGCAAATGATTCAGTACCCTCCTTTTAGTCAATGTTCAGAGTCATTGTACTTTCCCCATGATAAATCTATAATTTGGCACAAAGCTATATTTAGCCAAATGGTGTCTTATAGTGTTTGCATCATGAAAAAAAATATTCTAATACTTGTGATGATTACATGGAAACTTAATTTTTTCTCCATCCATCCATATCGATTGACTACATACAAAATTGATGAAAGTTTCAAAATTCCATTCATAAACCTTTTCTACATACAAAATTGATTAATTTTTTCCCCTGTTTTATTTACAAAAAAATAATGCTTTATCATTATTTTGATTTAATCATTCTATTACTTCAAAATATACTTATAATTAAATAAAATTACTTACAAATGAATATTTAAAATTTAAATATCATGAATATCGAGACAATGTGTTTGCAAATTCTATATGAATAAATAAAGCAATTTTTAGCATAATAAAGATTAATAGATATCATGGTAATACTAGATAAAGGGAGCAAAATACGAAAATGCACAAGAAAGGAAAGCAAAAAAGAAAGACATTTAAAGTTTTAAGGGGGAAGGGAGAGAGAGAGAGAGAGAGAGAGAAGAGAGAAGGTGGGGGGAGAGAGGGGCAGAGAAATGGAGAGATGGGGAGAGAGAGAGAAATGGGAGAGGGAGAGGAAGAGAGAGAAAGGGGAGAGGGGGAAAGAAATGGAGAAAGGGAGATAGAGGGAGAGAGAGAGGGAGAGAGAGAGAGAGAGAGAGGCAGAGAAAATGAGAGAAGGGTGAGAAAGAGAGAAAGAAAGAAAGGGGAGAGGGAGAGGGAGAGGGAGAGAGAGAGAGAGAGAGAGAGAGAGAAAATGGAGAGAGGGGGAGAGAAATGGCGAAAGGAAGAGAGAGGGAGGGAGGGAGAGAGAGAGAGACAAGAAAGAAAGGAGAGCGAGAAAGAAAATAACAAGAGAGAGAGAGAGAGTGAGTGTGATGTGTGTGTGTGTTACATAGAAAGAAAAAGAGGAAGAGAGTGACATGGAAAGAATTAGAGGGAGAGAAAGACACAGACAGAGAATGCAGTGTTAGAATGAGGAATTACATAAAAGAAAAAAAATACTTCTGATAAACTTATCAAAGATTAGATCTTTTGTCATACATAAGTTCATATATGAGCCTGAGGCCCAAGGGCTGAGATTATGAAAGGGTATAACCCTTATTTGTATTATACCATATATGAGCCTGACCAATGGACACTCTCAAACTATGTGCTTACATATTGTTGATATTATATCTTTAGTCATTAAATTTCAAGTTAGTGCAACAAATTAGTATTATCTCATATATAATTATATGTTAGTATACATATAGTAAATTTAGTTATAAATAGTTACATAAAGTTAAATATATAGTTATATATAGATATATGCATACAAGTAGTTATAAGTAGATATAGATTAATGTATACAAAGTTATAAACAATTAATTAGATTTACATATATCTATACATATATGTATACATAATAAAAAATAAAGTTATATTTATTTATATATAAGTTTTTATAGTTATACAAATATTTATATATAGTTATACATATATAGTTAAATATTATCTTGTATGTTTTTATACATATAAATATAAATATAGTTACATTTGATTATACATGTAGTTACACGTATAGTTAAACTTATATTTATACATGTATGTATATATATCTTTTCATATAATTTCATATATTTATAGATATAGTTATGTATAGGTATGGATATACTAAAATACATTTTTTATACTAATATATAAAAATATATATTAAATACATATTGTTAATTATATATTTAAATATAGTTATGTTAAAGTTTTTATATTTATACATATAGTAAGATAGAATTATTTATAGTTATATGTTAGTATACATATAATATATATTGTTATAAAAAATTATATATCGTTAAATATTTAGTTTTATATATATATATATATATATATATATATTCATACAAATAGTTATATTTAGTTATACATAAAATATACAAAGTTAGAAACAAATATGTAGATTTACATATATGTATACATGTATGTATAAATAGTTAAAAATATAGTAATATTTAATTATATAAAGTTGTATTTAGTTTTAAAAATATTTATATATAGGTATACACATATAATTAAACAAATTGTTGTATGTTGTTATACATGTAATTATAAATATAGTTATATGTGGTTATACATATAGTTACACATATAGTTATACTTTAATTTATACATGTAGGTATATATATTTATTCATATAATTTTATATATTTATACATATAGTTATGTATAGGTATAGATATAGTAAAATATATTTTTATAAACTAATATATACAAATGTATATTAAATATATGTCATAAATTATATATTTAAATATAATTATGTATAATGATTTTATAGTTATACATATAATAAGATACAATTATTTATAGTTATATGTTATTATAGATATAGTATATATAGACATAAATATTTTTATAATCGTAAACATATAGTTATATATAAATATATTCATACAAATAGTTATACATAAATATATAAAGTTATAAATAAATATATAGATTTACAAATATGTATACATTGTTACAAATATATTTATATTTAATTATATATTATTTTATATAGTTATTCAAATATTTATATATAATTATACACATATAGTTAAACATAATGTTATATGCTATTATACATGTAATTATAAATATTGTTACATGTGGTTATACATATAGTTACACATATAGTTATACTTATATTTATACATATAGGTATATATTTTTTTATATAATTTTATATATGTATACATATTTACAAATTAGTTATATTTAATCATATAAAGTATTATATAGTTATACAAATATTTATATATAGCTATACACATATAGGTAAACATAATGTCGTATGTTGTTATAAATGTAATTATAAATATAGTGACATGTGGTTATATATATAGGTACACATATTGTTATACTTAGATTTATACATGTAGGTATATAAATTTTTTCATATAATTTTATATATTTATACATATAGTTATGTAAAGGTATAGATATAGTAAAATGCATTTTTATATACAAATATATACAAATATATATTAAATATAAGTTGTAAATTATATATTTAAATATAGTTATGTATAAAGCTTTTATAGTTATACATATAAAAAGATACAATTATTTATAGTTATATGTTATTATACATATAGTATATATAGCTATATTCATACAAATAGTTATACATTAATATATAAATTAATGAACAAATATATAAATTTACATATATGTATACATATTTACAAATATAGTTATATTTATTTATATAGAATGTTATATAGTTATACTAATATATATATATAGTTATACACATATAGTTAAACATATTGTTGTATGTTATTATATATATAATTATAAATATAGTTAAATGTTAAACATATAGTTACACATAGTTATACTTATATTTATACATGTAGTTATATATATATTTTTTATATAATTTTATATATGTATACATATAGTTATCTATAGGTATATAAATAGTAAAATACATTTTTATATACTAATATATAAAAATGTATATTAAATAAATGTTGTTAATTATATTTTAAATTATAGTTATGTATAATATTATATAGTTATACATATAGTCAAAGTCAATTATTTATAGTTATATGTTCTTATACCTTTGCGATCCAATGGCAAAAAGACACAAAACAGAAAACAAACAAGTCCTGCTTACATCAGATCAGAACAAAGTAAATGCAGTCTTGTATTTCAGGCGTGCAATTTATAAATATAAATACAATTTGAATCCCCCTAGAAACACATGATGACATCCACATAACAGAACAAAACTCAAACAAAATAGGTAAAGATTAGATATACATCCATATATGTCAACAAAGTTTGTCTCATCCATGCTAAAATTGTTTATGACTTGCTGGAAATATAATTGGAAAGACAATCAAAACCCTCGTAGAGCCCTTCGCCAGAGGTAGCACAGGTGCTTTGAATGTGCCAATGGTGTTGGCAAAGAAAGTGAAGTCCTTGTGAGTCAGTAATTTCAGCTGCATTAATCACATTGGGAAGATCTTGCTTATTGGAAAACACCAGCAAAACTTTATCTCGAAGCTTTTGCTCATTTAGCATCCTATGCAACTCATCTCTGGATTCAACAACTTGATCTCTGTCATTGCTGTCCACCAAAAATATAAGACCTTGGGTATTTTGGATGTAATGCCTCCAGAAAGGGGGAATCTTGTCTTGACCCCCAACATCCCACAGAGTGAAATTGATGTTTTTGTATTCAATAGTCTTTACATTTTAGAAAATAGTAGGAATTTTGGTGAAAATTTCATCAAGCTTCGACTTATACATAAAGGTTGTCTTACCGCCAGCATCAAAACCTAGCATCAAAATTTTCATCTCCTTATTGGCAAATAGCTTGCTAAACAATTTTGTGAATGTAAACCCCATTTCTTCCACTAAATCTAAATCTATTTTTCATATGGTAGTAAAGAGATCTAATGAGAAAAAGAAATAGAATCAATAGACCTCAAGAGAAGGTCACCAGAGAGTGTGTTCAACCTCTATATGTTCTTATACCTATAGTATATATAATTAAAAATAGAGTTATTTATAGTTTACATATAATTATATATAGATATATTCATACAAGTAGTTATAAGTAATTATATATAAATATATACAAAGTTATAAATAAATATAGATATAATTATATGAATACATATATGTATACATAGATGCAAATATAGTTATATTTAATTTATATAGTTATACACATATAGTTATAAATATGTATGTAGGTAAAGATATAGTTATATATAACATTTTTATAGTTATACATTTAGTAAAATACAAGTAAATATAGTTATATATTATTATACATATGATATATTTTGTTACAAATATAGTTACATAGAATTACTCATATAGTTATCAAATATTATATTTTTAAATAAATAGTTATATGTAGGTATTAATATAGTTATAAAAATTGTTTACATAGCTATAAATATAGTTAAATATAAATTATGAAAGTTTTATATAGTTATACAAATATTTATGGAATAGTTATCATATATTACGATAACAACACACTTTTAAATGCACAACTGAATTACACCACTATAGAGAAAGAACTTGTATCAACAAACTTTTCTTTTGGCAAATTAATATCATATTTATTAGGAACCAATGTTATAGTATATACTAAATATTCTATAATCAAATATCTCATAGAAAAGAAAGATGTCATCCCTAGATTGATTTGATGAATTTTACTATTACAATAGTTTGAACTAGAGATATTAGATAGAAAATGTACATATAATCAACATTGAAAATAGCTTATAAAGACTAGAAAAATAAGATAGAAGAGTTGTTGAAGAAGATATTGGATAGATTTTTTTATTTGAAAAAATTATAATATTGAATAAAAATATAACTCCTTGGTATGTAGTATTGAATGAACCTTATCATTGCAAGTAGTACTCTGATTAAATTTTGAGGCAAAGTGTTATGGAAGATTAGTAGTATCTTGCAATAATGTCATTTTTTTCTCCTATTCTCACGAATTTGTGGAACATGTTAATATTTATGTGCTCATGTATTTCTTTCTCAAAATTAATGTTGATATTTACATATATACGGATAAATATATATATATATATATATATATATATATGCATATACACTACCCTAAACACACACACACACACACACACATTTATACATCTAAATACATTACTATACATTATATATCAGCATACACATTTTTGTACTTTGTTATATATCCATACATGTATCTACATTTTCAAAGTTGTGTGTATATACTTGTATGCATGCATATACTACTATACACCCACACAAACACACACATATACCTATATACATACTGTATTTTTAAAGTTACACATGAAACTATTATATGTGCGTGTCTGTGTGTCTGTGTGTATGTAAATGTATTTAAAATTTTTTGATTTTGAAAATTTAATTAAAATAAAATATTATATGTTGAACAAAATTTATAAAATATTGTAAATTATTTAAAACAAATATTTGTGTGTGTCTGTAAATGTATTTAAAATTTTTTGATTTTGAAAATTTAATTAAAATAAAATATTATATGTTGAACACAATTTATAAAATATTGTAAATTCTTTATATTTAAAACAAATATTTGTGTGTGTGTGTGCGTGTGTGTGTGTATGCGTGTGTGTGTGTGTGTGTGAAGCATATTAATGCCTAAAATGAAATTATGAATTATATATATGAGCTTTAATTTTATTCAAATAGTTGTTTTTTTAATATTTATATTAAAATAACTATCATTATACTCATATAAATAAATGAAGTTGGCATATTTGTAAATTATTTTGTTTTTACAATTATGTTAAAAATGAAAATATAGTTCATAAATAAATAATTTTGTTTTTGTTTTTCTATATAATTTTTTTATTAAAATATTAATATCTATGATAAATTTCTTCCTATTATTTATTGTGTTTAATAAATTTTTAGAAACTTTAAATTTCAAACAAATATATTGTAGTGCATATAAATACATGTCTTTAATGTTTTGTAAAAAATCAATTATTTCTTTAATTATGTTCAAACAAAATAGATTGCCATATAAATACATGAGTATATTTTTTCTACAAGTAATTATTTTTTTTATTTTATTCAAAATATATAAATGACCAAATAAATATATGAATTTGTTTTTTTAAATAATTATTTTTAAATTTTATTTTAAATTTTATTTTAAATTTTATTTTAAATTTTATTTTAAATTTTATTTTAAATTTTATTTTAAATTTTATTTTAAATTTAATACATTACAATGTTTTTTTTGTAATTAATAAATACATTTCAAACATTGTTAATTGTATAATAAACATTACATATTGCATATTATGAGGTGCAAATTTTATTTTGTAAATAAATTTTAATTTTAAAGTTGTATTTTTGTAAATTGAAACTACATCACATATATATTTTAGAATTTTTTTATAATATTTATTACACAAACATATTGTTATTTGTTTTGAAATTTACAACTTGAATTTTAACAAATGAACATTTTATTATAAATCAATTTTAATTAAATGATATTATGTGAAACAAAAATACAAACCCTAAACATATTAAATCATAATGATTATACAAACATATAAAAATATAATAAAATTACATTTAAGGTTTTAAAAATTATATTTAATTTCCTAAAATATATGGGAAAATGATAAAGATTTATATAATATCCAAAAAAATATGTATGAATGAGATGAATGATATGAATGGATATTAAGTTTCTCAAGCATGTAGTTATGCACATTGTAGATGTAGTTATATATAGTTTTTCATGTAATTATCTATATTTAGACATATGCTATGTATAGCTTTTGATGTAGATAAATACATATATATATAGTAATATGTTGATATACATATTGTTAAATACATTTATATATAGTTATATACATATATATATATGTATTAAATATACGTTGTTAGATTTATATATAGATATGTTTATGTATACTATTTTTATAGTTATAGATATAGTAAAATAAACTTATATAAGAATCTCGAATTATATCACATATGCATATTGATATATAGTTATGTTTAAATACACTTATATAAAATACACTTATGTTTATGTATGTTTTTTATGTTTACTATTTATATATAGTTAAGTATATTGATGTAGATATCAAGTCGGCATACCTTATACTATTTATGCATACTATTTATGGTTACTGTTTATATATAGTTATGTATATTAATGTAGATAAATACATTTATATACAGTAATATGTTGATATACATATTATTAAATACATATATATATATATATATACACATTATATCACAAATGCATGAAGTATATTTACAAATAAGTTTATATAAGCAATCCAAGCTTACCATAGTGAGTGATGAAGAAGAATTTCGGAATAAAAAATAACATAATCAAAACACACACTCTTATATTAAGATAATCGATGAAGAAATATGGTAGAAAACATACCTTAAATCAATAAGAAATCTCGCTTATATTACTCTTCAATTAGGTTTTGATGCGTTAGTGTTGAGAAATAGAGGCAGATTGCGGGAAACATAGCCGCTTAGCTTGTTAGAGTTTTCTCTCACGTCTCTTCAACAAGTGATTATATATATTACCAAAAAATTAAAATTGTTAATTATAAAAACATTAAATAAACAATATATATATGTATATACATATACATATATAAAATACAAAAAGGCTAATTTTTTTTTATTTATTATAAAAATTTTTTCAACAAAATTCATGTGCGTGTAGCAAGGTACACATGAAAAACAAATACCTTATAATTTTTTATTATAAAATTAATTAAACAATAAATATATAAACAATTTAAAAAAATATGTGTTTAGCCTTATAAAAAAAATACCAAATAGCTACAAAATTTACAAACTTTATATAATAAGACATATATGAAATGATGATTTGTCTTCTAGCCACTCTCCTAAGAGTTAGAAAATACTCTTAATGTTAAAAAATATATAAATATATATATTTTTTCGTTATAAAATTTTAAAAATTCATATTAATTTTTATGCAGATAATATGAAATAATTTTAAAGGCATAGAATTTCATATTATTTGATATCATTAATAATTTTTAAAAATCAAAAAATTACTTAAAGTGAGAAGATAATTAAAAAAAGTTATTTTTATTATTTTAATAAATACTGAATATTAAAATCTAATTGTAAAAATATTACTCAATTGTTTCATTATTATAAAATTTTGTAGGGGCAAACATCTATATATTTATTCAAATTTTGTATTAATTATTTTTTAAAAAATTTACCATAATCATAAATTTTTTTTTTACTTATAATAATATTAATATTTACTAGTTTATTCGTCAATTTGGATATTTTTAAAAATAATTTCTATGTAATCATACAATGACTTATTTTAAATTTATATTAGTAGAAATTTTAATGTATATTAATTTAATTTTTAAAATATCATAAAAATTTATTATACTTATAAAATTAATTATTTAATGTTATTTTAATACACATTTTTAAGTTTCTTAATTAAAAATTTTACAAAATTTGTTTGTATAATTTTTTTTAAAAATTATACATCATAAAAATAGTTATTTTAGTCCTTGTTAATATAATTTTTTTTGTATTTTTTTATTTTTTAAATTATTTATTTATAATATTCTTTTTTTATAATTTTACGAGGAGGTTGTATCTTTCAAAGATTACTCATCTATAGATCATTATCATACATTAAATAATCAAAATTAAATAAAATATTAAAAACTAGTAATAAATTAAAACAAATTAAATAATTAAAGATTGTATAGGGAAATTCTGAAGATAAATCTGTCATAATATTTTGGATGTAATTAGCTAAAAAAATTCCATCACTAAATCCGTCGCTGTATTATAGATGAAATTAGCTTGGAAAATTTCATCGTTAAATCCACCGCTGTATTCCGGATGTAATTTGCTAGGAAAATTTCATCGCTAAATCCATCGCTATATTTTAGATGTAATTAGATTGGGAAATTCCATTGCTAAAATCCATCACTATAATCTGGATATAATTAGGTAGAGAAATTCCATTGCTAAATCCATCACTATAATCTGGATATAATTAGGTAGAGAAATTCCATTGCTAAATCCATTGTTATATTCCAGATTTTATTAGCTAGGAAAATTCTGTCGCTAAATCCGTCGTTATATTCCAGATTTTATTAGCTAGGGAAATGCATCGCTAAATTTTTCATTAAATCCATCGCTCTATTCTAGATCTTATTAGCTAGTGAAATTTATTCATTAAAAACATCGCTATATTCTGTGTTTTATTAGCTAGAGGAATTCCATCGCTAACTCAGTCGCTATATTTTGGGTTTTATTAGCTATGGAAATTTCGTAGCTAAATTCGTAGGTATATTCCAGATATTATTAGCTAGGAAATTACCATCACTAAATCCGTAGCTAATATCCATGCTTTCTTGGGCGAAATTTAGGACAATATTTTGTTGCTAATCCATTTCAAATTTTTATTTCATTTAAAAATCATAAATTCCATGTTATTCCCTAGTTAATCCCTTGTTATTTAGCTAGGTATTAAACCCTAGCTAAAATTCCTTAGCTAAATGAATATTTTCTTGTAGTGATATATATATATATGTAACACTTTTATAAATATTATATAGTATATATATATCACATTTATATAAACATTATTAATATTATATATTTATATATAAATTTATATGTTATATAAATGTTTAAAATATGTATAAATATTTTATATGTAATATAAATGTTATCTAAATGGTTGTTTATATATTTTTATACATATGTATAAATATTTATATATAACATTATATGTTTATCAAAGCATATCATGTTTATATATAATGTTATACATTTATATTTATTTAAGTATAGATATTTATTTTTTATTGTCATACTATTATATAAATGTATAAAAGTTTATATATAATGTTATTCTTTTTATAATATTTTTAGAGACAATCAAAATAGAACCCATATATTTCAACCACAATAATTTGATCTCTCATCCTTCTATGAGAAATCAAATTTAATTAAGTATTTCTAGTCATATTACTATTGATGTATCACAATAAAATATAATCTTTTAAAAAATAAAATATAATTATCTCAAAAACAACATCATTAAACAAAATCATTATATAATATATATTAGTCATATAAATTTTAAATTTCTAAATAACTTGATTCATAAATTCATGATATGACATAAAAAAATAATCTAAATTAGGCTTCAATTTAATGCAAATGCTTTAAAATCAATTTATAATTGCAACTAATAACGACAGGGTGGTTTGGTTGGCAGGGTATTGAATTCACAACTACTTGAATATTGCGAGTTCGATCCTAATTCCTAACTAGATATCAATATCATCATTTGTTTGGCCAAGAATTAATTCCTCTTGTGGTTCAGGTATATTGCCCTAGGTCAGATAAACACACACACACACACACACACACACACACATATATATATATGTATGTATGTCTATATACACATAATTTATGTCTATACACACACATATACATATATATATATATATATATATACATACATATATATATATATACCTACATATATATATACTATATATATATATATATATATATATCTATATACGTACATATATACATATCTATATACATATGTAAATATATATCTTTATATCTATACATACATATATATATATATATATCTATATACATACATATAATCTATGTTAATGCCAATTCAATTTAAGCAATCAATATTGATAACTATAATAAAAAATGGCATTTAATCAATCAATTGAGCTTGGTTTGTGTAAACATGTATTAGTACTCAATGCACAAGTTTCTGGGCTAACATAAGGTTAGAGAGATGTATATAAATATATCTCTCAACAAATCTTACCATTGATATATCAAAGAGGTCATATATAATTGTCTTGAACCCGAGACTTATTGCTTTTGAGCGAATAAATGTATCATCACATCAAAACATGATTTGTTATAATTTTAATTTAGGCAAAGCAGTCAATATCAATGGACTATCATTAAAAATTGAATTGAATCCATCCATTGAGCTTGAATATAAAGTAGAGTACAATAGTGTGTGTATTTTGAGGAGAGATGTGAAGGAAAGGTACCTACAGAATGTTCTCCAGCTCCCTGGATACAAAGTTAAGAACTCCATGAGACTTACCATATGAATAAAATTTTGAATCATTTTCTCTTTAAAAAGTAGATTGTAATTAAAATAATAATACTACCTGAGAGTAAATTCTCTAGGCTACTTCCAGCTAGGACATCTCCTCATTAAATGCATAAAAAGTTTTCAAAACTTTAGGTGCACTGGCAAACTGCATTAACCTTCAAATGAAAAAGTGACAATCAACTTTGGTTAGAAAAACAATTGGTGGGTCTTGTTTGTAACCTTTTGAGTGTTCCTTTGGTAAAGTAAGTTTCATGATATTAGAATTGATATGCTTTGATCTCGATTGAAGAGCCTGCAAGACCTTTCAGTGATTCTACAACTTTCAACTGACTCACAAATGACTTTAAAAGACTATTATCAAGCTTCTCTGTCTTCCCATTGCTCTTGATGAACAAAGAACCCCTACGATGAACAAAAAATCAATGAAGATATACATACATATATATCTAGAGAGAAAGAAAGATAAAGAAAGATAGAGAAAGATTATATATGCACACAGAAGATTTTTCATTTTTATAGATAAAAAATCAAACAATGATGATTTAGGTGATAGTTGGAGCACAACATAGTCTATGGGTGTATTTGCATTCATTTTCTCCAATTATATGTACTTCCACTTATTTCAATAAGTTTTTTTTATTCATTTATACTTATAGAAAATGAGAATATTAAGCTTGTGGTGCAGATCCAGGAAAAACCAAAAATAAAAAAAAATGAAAAAAGATGATCAAATCAAATTTTGAATATTACGGTGCAAGTCTAAAAAATATGCATAGTTACATAGGTCCAAATGAGATTAAAAAAGAATAGCTAAATTTGTAGAATTCAAATACCAAATTAGAAATAAAACTCAATGAAAAATATAGTAGTGATCAGTTGAGAAGAAAAAGATAATGCAGATATGATACCATCAAGACTAAAACCAATTCTAAAATCCAAACCAAAGAAGATTAGTTTCTAAGAAATGCTCATATTATTCTAACATAAACTCGAATGTAAAGCTAGATGAACCACATGATAATCATTCAAAAATAAAGAAACTATGATTTGTTTGGAATCATAAACTAGATTATCAGTTAATGATAGATTGTACACCGACAACCTGCATCATAGCGATATTCAAGTGAAACATATACATCACATTAGAATCGGTTGATGAACTTGAGTTACTTTGTATTGAAACTACAAGATCTAGCACAGAATGGCATCTGAGGTTCATATTTTATCATTAATACCAAATAGATCAAATTTAACTCTAGAAAAGTTAAATTTGATCTCTCATGGTGTTTTTTTTCTTTAGTTACAGAAGCACAAAACAATATGCATACTTTTTTTTCTTAAGTTATAGAAGTAGAAAATAATAAGCATACATTTTGTATTTGAAATTCATAAAACCCAAAAAAATCAATCATTTAAAAAGAACAAAGTTTACACTAACCATATGATGTTTCACTCATAGTGAAGAGTCAAAATCATATAAGTGATGTTAAAATAGGAAAAAAAGGAAAAAAAATTAGGGGAAAATGAAAAAAAAATTAAAACCAATTAATCTGTATCAACCAAACTTTGCCAGTGGAAAACAATTTAAGAGAAAGATAGAAGTGTAATTAGTAGTCTGAAGGAGAAGAGCATTGTTAATCTTACTTGGTAACAAGAAGAGCTAAAATTATGAGTTGCACGTGCTCATGTAGTCCGTTTCACTTCTCCTCTCTTCCTCTTCACAAAGATAAAAAGGTTTAAGTGCGTGAATGCCTTAATATTTTTATATTATCATGGAAACTAGAATAAAAAAATGAATGTAAATATATAAAAAAACAAATATATAAAAGTAAATTAAAATTATAAAAATTAAATAATATAAAAAAAAAAGAAATAGATTTTTATTTAACCATAAATCATATTATTTAATAAATAAAAAAATAATATACTATAATAAATTATTTAATACACACACACACACACACACATATTATGGTTATAAATTTTTATGAATTCAATTTATTTTTTATGAATATAATATGAAATAATTATATAGGCATTAAATTTCATATGATTTGATATAAAAGAATAATTTATAAAATTCTAAAAATTACTTAAAGCGAGAAGTATAATAAAAAAAGTTATATTTATTATATTAATAAAAATGAAATATTATAAGAATATAGAAAAGGTCTTATTCAATTGCTTAATTCTTATAAATTTTAGTAGGGACAAAAAATAAAATTTAAATTTAGATCAACTTAAGGTCAGTTTGGTAGTACTTTTCAAATGTGTTTATAGGGATAAAAAAAATTTTAAGTGTTTTTAGGACAAGGACAAAAAAATTTCATTAGTAATAGTTTAAATAACTCTTTTAAAATCCAGAAAAAAAATACTATAAGCGTTCTTTTAATAACCACACTGACGTATTTATTTTTTAAATCATCAAGATTGTTTTTGATGTAATTAAAACATCTATGTATTTATCTTTAAATATCAATTTATTTTTTTTTAATTTTATGAAAAATTTCACTTTTTTTATAATTCAAAAATTTCAAATCTTCTAGTAAATATTTTTTTAAAAATTCTATAATCATAAAAATATTTTTTATTTTAAAAAATATAAATATTTACTTATTTATTCGTTAATTGAGATATTTTTATAATTTTTTTTATTTAATCATACGATTAAATATTTTAGCTTTTTATTAGTAGTAATTTTTATATATGTTTATTTATTAATTAAAATATCATAAAAAACTGATTATAATTATATAATTAATTATTTAACGTATTTTAAATACAAATATTTAAATATCATAATTAAATTTTTCGGAAAAATATTTTGTATAATTTTTTTAAAATTTTATAATCATAAAAATAGTTTTTTTAGCCTATATTAATATAAATTATTTATTTATAATATCTAGTTTTTATAATTATATTAGAAGAATGTTGTTTTCAAGATTGCTCATCCATAAACCATGACATACCTTTAATATACAAAATTATATAAAATATTAAAACAAATAAAATAAAAACAATTAAATCATTAAAGATTTGCGATGAAAATTATCACAAGCCAAAATAGCTAGAAAAAAAATTCATAGCTAAATACATATATTTTGTGAAACTTATCATTTAAGGAAAAATCGCTAGTAATTAAATATATAATCATTAAGAAAAAATTCAGAATATTATTTAGCAAGTGATTTTATCTTTAATTAATTAGCATGGGAAAATCCATTTCTAAAATCATTGCTAAAATGCCACCCATTACCTACGTGAAAATTTATGATAATAGTAGCTATGGACAATTTTCAATCAAAAATTTCCAAATCTAATCCATCATAAATCCAGTGATAATTTATAATTCAATGTAAAATCAAATATCTCTAAATATTTCCTAGCTAATGCCTAGCTAATTAACTTGGGATTATTTTTCTAGCTAAATTCTATAGCTATACAGATATTTTTTTATAGTGAAATAGACATATAGATAGATAGATAAATAGATAGAAATATAGATAAATAGATAGACAGAGAAATAAATAGACAGATAAACAAATAGATAGATAGATAAATAGATAAATAGATAAACAGTTGGATAGATTGATAGATAGACTAATAGATATATAGATATAAAGATATATAGACGGTATAGATAGAAAGATAGATAGAAAGAAAGAAAGATAGATAGATAAATATGTAAATATATAAATACATATATGGATAGATATATAGACAGATAGATAGATAGATAGAATGATAGATAAGAATATATATATATATAGACAGATGGATAGATAGATAGATAGATATATAAATAGATTTTTAAATGAATAGAAAGATAAATTGTTTAAAATATAAACACAGATAAATAGATTGATAAATACACAGATGAATAGATAAGCAAATAGATAGACAAAAAGATAGACAGATACATAGACAGTAATATAGATAGAAAAATTTATAGATAGATAGATAAATAAATAGATAGATAGATAAATAAATAGATAGATATATAGACAAATAAATATATAGATAATAGACATAAAGATATACAGATAGATAGATAGATAAATAGATTGATAGATAGAAGATAGTTAGACAAATAGATAGACAAATAGATAGACAAGTATATATATAGATATATATATATATATATTTATAGAAAGGCATATATATAGACATATAGATAGACAGATAAATAGACACATTGATAAATAGACACACAGACAGATAAACAAATAGACAAATAAATAGATAGGAAAACAAACAAAAAATAATAGATAAACAAACAATCAGGGAGGCATACAGTCAATCAGGTAGGTAAATAAACAGATTGGCACAGATTGAAAGATAGAAAAATAAATAGATAGATAGTTTGATAGACAAATACATAGATAGCTATATAGATAGTTATATAAATAAATTCATACATGGATTGATATATCGATAGATAGACAGATTGATACACAAATTGAAAGATAGATAGACAAATAGATAGATAAATAGATAGATAAATAGATAGGCAAATAGATAGACAAATAGATAGACAAATAGATAGACAAATAAATAAACAAATAGATAGACAAATAGATAGATAAATAGAGACATAGATAGATAGATATTTAGTCAAATATATAAAAAGATAAATAGATAGATAGACAAATAAATAGATAGATAGAGAGATAAATAAATAAACAGATTAATAGACAGAATGATAGATAGATTTATATATAGATTGATAGATATATTCATAGATAGATTGAAGGATAGACAAACATATAGATATACAAACAGATAGAAAAATAAATAGATAGATAGAAAGATTGATAGACATATAGATAAATAGATAGATAAATAGATTGATTGATAGAAAGAGAGATAGACACTCAGGTTGGTAGAAAATTAGGCAGGCAGGGAACAGACAAATAGACGGACAAACTGATAGACAAAGTGACACATAAATAAAAATATAGATGGATAGAAAGACAAATAGATAGATAGTTTGACAGATATATTAATAGAAAGATAAATAGACTAATAGATATATAAATTGATAGATAAATTAATTGATATATTGATAGATAGATAGATAGACAGATAGATAAATTATTAGACAGATGAATATATAATAGATCAACATATAGAGAGAGATAGATAGATATATAGACATATAGATAGATAGATAGATAGATGAGAGAAAAATAGACAAATAGATACATAGATAGATATATAGATACATAGACAAACAGGTAGATTGATAGATAGACAGATAGAAAGATAGATAGAATGATTGATTGATAGATAGATTGTAGACAGATTGATATATATATTCATAGACAAATTGATAGACTAATAGATAGACTAATTGATAGACTGATAGATAGTTAGATAGATTGATAGAGAGATATATAGATTGATTGATAGAATGAAAGATTGGTATATAGATACATATATAAAGATATAGAAAGATAGATCGATCGATAAATTATTAGAAAAATAGATAGATAGATAGATTGACAGATTGACAGATACATAAATGGATATATATATATATATATAGACAAATAGATAGACATATAGATACACATACAAATATATAGATAGATAAATAGTAAGATAGATAAAGAGATAGATAGAAAGATAGAAAGATAGAAAGAAAGATAGTTAGTTAGATAGAAAGATATATAGATATTTATATAATTAGATAGATAAAGATATATAGATAGATAGACATATATATTGATAGATAGATAGAGAGATATTAGCACTGACATATATACAAATAGATAAACAAATAGATAGATAGACATTATGACTGACACACAGATAGAAAGATAGACTAACAGGCAGGCAGATAGTCATGAAACATGTAGACAAATAGATAGATATATATATAGACACACCGACAAACAAAAAGATAGATATATATATATATAGATAAACAGATTAATATTAAGATAGAAAGAAAGTAAGTAAGTAAGATAGATATATATATATATATATATACACATATATATATACTGATAGATAGACAGATAAATCCATAGATAGATAGATAGTCAGATAGATTTACATGTAGATAGATAAAAAGATAAAAAGATAGACAAACAAATAAATTGACAAATAGATAGATAGATAGATAAACAAACAAATAGACAGATAGATAGACAGAAAGATAGATATATAGATTAGATTGAAGGATTGATAAACAAATAGATAGACAAATAGATTGTCACAAATAAACAAATAGATAGGTAGCTAAATAAATAGATAGGTAAAGAGATAGATAGAGAGACAGAGAGATAAATAGATATTATGATAGACAAAAAGATAAATAATTAGATAGATAGACAGATAGATAAATAAATAAATAAATAGATAGGTAAAGAGATAGATAGACAGACAGACAAACAAACAGATAGATAGATAGATATTAAGATAGACAAAAAGATAGATAGATAGACAGATAGATAGACATATAGAAAGAAAGATAGATATATAAATATATAGATCGATAAATAGATAGATAGATTTATTGAAACAAAGATAGATAGATTGATTGATTGATTGATTGAAATTCAGATAGATAAATAGATAGATAAACATATAGATAGATAGATAGTTAGATAGATAAATAGATAGATTGAATGATATAATGATAATAAATTAATATATGGATTTATAGACAAAATGATCGATAAATTGATAGACAAATAGATAAATAGATAGTTATATATACAAATAGATAGACAAATAGATAGATAGAGAGAAAAATAGATAAATTAAGATAAAGACAAATAGACAAATAGATTGATAGACATTAAAGTAGGTAGATAGTAAAACAGGTAGGCATACAAACAAATTGATAGAAAAAAAGACACACAAGAACAATGATAGATAGATATATAGATAGACAGATAGATAAATAGTTTAAAAGAAAGATTAATCTACATATATATACATAAATAGATATAAAGATAGATAGATAGATAGATTGATTGATTGATATATAGATTAATAAATAGATTGATATATAAAATTAATTTTAAAATAGATAATAGAATGATAGACATATTGATAGATAGATTGTGTGATAGATTGATAGATAGGTTCAAAAACATATTGATAGACAGATTGATAGACAAAAAGATAGACAAAAAGATAGATAGTTTGATAGATATATAGATAGACATATAGATAGATATTAAGATTATTTGAAAGATAAAAATATAGATAGATAAAAAAACAAACAAATAGATAGATAGATAGAGAAATAGACAAATAGATAGATAGTTAGGTAGGCAGACAGGTAGTCAGGCAGGTATACAAAATAGACAGATTAATATATAGATAGAAAGATAAATAAATAGACAAAAAAATTGTTAGACAAATAGATACACAGATATATAGATAGTTTGATATATAGATTATAAGTCACATTAATTGACTGATGGATAGATAGATTGAAAGACAAATTGATAGATAGATTGATGAATAAATAGATTGATACATAAATAGATAGATATATAGATAAATAGATACATAGAAAGAAAGATAGATAGATAGATAGATAGTCAGATAGATAGATAAATAGATTGATAGATAGTCAGATAGATACATAGATAGGAATATAGTTAAACAAGAAGATATATATGTACATAGATATGTATATAGACAGTTAGATAAAAAGATAGATAAGTCGATAAATAGATAGCTTAATAGATAAAATTATTGATAGATTGATAAACTAATTGATAGAAAGATTGATTAAAAGTTTGATAGATAGATTGATAAATAGATAGATAGACAAACATAAAGATATACAAATAGACTGAAAAATAGATAGATAGACAGAAAGACAGATAGACACATTGATAGGTAGGTAGACAAATAGATATAGATATTCAGGTAGGCAGATAGTCAGGTAGGTAAGCAGATAGATAAATATACATACTAACTGATAGACAAAAGGCACACAGATAGGAAGATAAATAGATATTCAGACAGATAGAAAGATAGTTTGATAGATAAATTAAAAGAATGATTAATAGACTAATTGAAATAAAATTGATAGATAGATAGGTAGACAAATAGATAGATAGTCAGAAAGATAAATAGATTGAAAGATAGACTAATAGATATATAGGTGATAGAAATAAAGACAAATAGATAGATAGTTATATAGATAGATAAATAGAAAAATAAATAGACATATTTATTGATTGATTGATAGAATGATTGATAGATTGCTAGACAAATTGAAAGATAGTTTTATTTTAAAATTGATAGATAGATTTATAGACAAATAGACAAAAAATAAACAAACAAATAGAGAGATAAATAAAAATTTAGATACACATACAGTTTGAAAGTTAGACTAATAGTGTGATAGAGAGTCAAGAAGGCAGTCAGTCTACAGAGAGGTAGAATCACAAATAGACAGATAAACTAATAGACAAATAGACACATAGATAGAAAAATAGATAGATATATAGATAGATAGATGCATAGAGAAATATTATTATAGAGAGAGATAAATAAATAGATAGATAGATTGATTAATTGAGAGATAGTCAATTAGATATACAAGTAGATAGAAAGATAGAGAGACAAACAAAAAATTAAATAGACAAACAAACAAATAGATCGATAGAAAAATAAATAGATAGATGTATAGTCAGGTTGGAAAATATACAAATAAAAAGATAGATAGATAGACAGACACACAAACAAATAGAGAGATAGATAAATAAATAGATAGACAGATAGTTATATAGTTAGATAAATAGGTTAATAGATAAATTGATAGACAAATAAATAGAATATTGATAGACATATTGATAGAAATAGATAGATCGATAGATAGTCAAATATAAAAATAGATACACAAAAAGATAAATAGTTAAATAGATAAATTGATAGACAAATAGATAGACAGATAGATAGACAAATAGATATGCAAATAGATAAATAGATAGATAAAAAGATAGATAGAAAAATAGATAGACAAACAGATTAACAGATAGAGAGATATAAAGATATTTAGAATAATAGATAGATAGATATATAGTTTGATAGATAGGTTAATAGATAGATTGATAGACCAATAGATAGAAAATTGATAGACATATTGATTGAAAATAGATAGACATATAGATAGATAGACAGATAGAAAAATAGATACCCAGATAGATAGATAGATAGATAGATAGATAAATTGATAGACAAATAGATAGATAGATAGATAGACAAATAGATATGCTAATAGATAAATAGATAGATAAATTGATAGATAGAGAGATTGACAAATAGAGAGATAAATATATTTAGAAAAATAGATAGAAAGGTAGATAAACATATAGATAGACATATAGATAGATAGATAGATACATAGATTGATAGACAAATAGATATATTAAAAGATAGATAGATAATTAGATAGAAAGTAAAACAAATAAATAGAAATAGAGAAAAATAAATTGATAAACAAATAGATATATAGATAGACAGGTAGGCTGACATTTAGTTAGGCAGGGATACACACAAACATACGCACAGATAGATTTACATACAAACAAATAAACAAATAGATAGATAGAGAATGAAATAGATAGATGTATAGATAGTTTAATAGACAAATTAATAGACATATTGATTGTTAGATAGATAGACAAATAGATAGATAAATAGAAACACAGATATATAGATTGATAGATAGACAGATAGATAAATAGATAGATAAACAGTTAAATAGATAGATAGATAGATTTATAGATAAATACACATATTGATAGATAGATTGATTTCCAGATTAATAGATTGATTAATAGAAAAATTGATTGATAGATTAATATATAGATTGATTGGCATTCAGATAGACATACATACAAATATACAAATAGATAGTTAGATAGAAAGAAAGAAAGATAGATAGATAGATAGACAGATAGATAAAGATATAGATAATCAGTTAGGCAGACATCCAAGCACACAGGTAGATAAACAAATGGATAAACAAACAAATTGATAAATTAATACACATAAAGTAAGATAAACAAATATATAGATAGATATATAAATAGTTTGATATAAAGATTATTAGATAGATTAAAAAACTAATATAATAAGAAAAATTGATAGATTGATTGATAGACTTCTAGATATATAGATTGATAAATACACAAATTGATTGACAAAAAGATAGTCATATAGAAAAATAGATAGAAAGATAGAAAAATAGATAGATAGATATTTAGATAGAAAGATAGATGGATAGATTCATAGATAAAATTATAGATAGATAGTTAGATTGATTGATAGACAAATTAATAGAAAGATTAATAGACAGATAGATAAATAAAAAGATAAGAGATTATTAGATAGATAGATTGATTGATTGATTGACAAATAGATGGATATATAAATCGACATATAGATTGACAAATAGATAGATAGATAGATAGTAGATAGATATACAAATAGATAGACAGACATATAGTTAGTTAGTTAGATAGACAGAAAGATTGTCAGAAAGATACAAAAATAGATAGACATATATATAGAAAGATATATAGATAGATTGAGAAATAGAAAGAAAGATTGATTGATAGATGGGTAAATAGGTAGTTATATAGATAGATAGACAAATAGATAGATAGATACATAGAAAAATAGATAGATAAATAGATATATAGATAGATAGAAAGACATACAAATAGGAAAATTGATAAGTAGATAGATAGATGATATATTGATAGACAAACAAATAGATAGACATACAGATAGTTAATTAGTCAATTAGTCAGGTAGGCAGACATTCATGCAGGTAGGTAGGTAGACAGACAAATATAGAAATAGATAAATAAACAATCATACAAACAAATAGAAAAATAATAGATAAGCAGATATATAGATAGTTTAATAAATAGATTAATAGAAAGATTGATAGAAAGATAGATAGATTGACAAAATGATAGATATATTGATAGACAGATAGATAGGCAGGCAGACAGACAGATAGATTGATTGATAGACAAATAGCTAGATAGATTGATAGATAGAATGATAGATAGATTGATAAATAAATTGATAGATAGATGGGTAAACAGCTTGACTGACAAATTGATATATAGAATAAAAGATAGATAAAAAGACAGAATGATAGACAAATAGATAGATAGATATATAAAGAGATATATAGACAGATACATAGACAAATAAGTAGGTAGATAGATTGACTGATAGTTATATAGATATTTAGATATATAGATAGATAGATATATATATAGATAGACAAATAGATTGATGTTAGACTGATAGACAGATTGATCAATAGATATATAGATATATAGATTAATAGACAGATAGATAGATTGATTGATTGATAGATAAATAGATAAAATGATTAATTGATAAATATATTTATAAATAGATTGAAACAAATATTGATAGATAGATAGAAACAATGATAGAAAAATAGATAGATAGATAGATAGAAAAATAGATAGATAGATATTTAGATAGAAAGATAGATGGATAGATTCATAGATAAAATTATAGATAGATAGTTAGATAGATTGATAGACAAATTAATAGAAAGATTAATAGACAGATAGATAAATAAGAAGATAGATAGATTATTAGATAGATAGATAGATAGATTGATTGACAAATAGATTGATATATAAATCGACATATAGATTGACAAATAGATAGATAGATAGTAGATAGATATACAAATAGATAGACAAACATATAGTTAGTTAGTTAGATAGACAGAAAGATTGCCAGAAAGATACAAAAATAGATAGACATATATATAGAAAGATATACAGATAGATTGAGAAATAGAAAGAAAGATTGATTGATAGATATGTAAATAGATAGTTAGATAGATAGATAGTTAGACAAATAGATAGATAGATACATAGAAAAATAGATAGATAAATAGATATATAGATAGATAGAAAGACATGCAAATAGGAAAATTGATAGGTAGATAGATAGATGATATATTGATAGACAAACAAATAGAAAGACATACAGATAGTTAATTAGTCAATTAGTCAGGCAGGCAGACATTCATGCAGGTAGGTAGATAGATAGACAAATATAGAAATAGATAAATAAACAATTATACAAACAAAAAGAAAAATAATAGATAAGTAGATATATAGATAGTTTAATAAATAGATTAATAGAAAGATTGATAGAAAGATAGATAGATAGAGAAAATGATAGATATATTGATAGACAGATAGATAGGCAGGCAGGCAGACATATAGATTGATAGATAGACAAATAGCTAGATAGATTGATAGATAGAATGATAGATAGATTGATAAATAAATTGATAGATAGATGGGTAAACAGCTTGACTGACAGATTGATAGATAGAATAAAAGATAGATAAAAAGATAGAATGATAGACAAATAGATAGATAGATATATAAATAGATAGATAGACAGATACATAGACAGATAAGTAGGCAGATAGATTGACTGATAGTTATATAGATATTTAGATATATAGATAGATAGATAGATAGACAAATAGATTGATGTTAGACTGATAAACAAATAGATCAATAGATATATAGATATATAGATTAATAGACAGATTGATAGATAGATAGATAGATTGATAGATAAATAGATAAAATGATTAATTGATAAATATATTTATAAATAGATTGAAACAAATATTGATAGATAGATAGAAACAATGATAGAAAAATAGAGAGATAGATAGAAAAATAGATAGATAGATATTTAGATAGAAAGATAGATGGATATATTCATAGATAAAATTATAGATAGATTGTTAGATAGATTGATAGACAAATTAATAGAAAGATTAATAGATAGATAGATAAATAAAAAGATAGATAGATTATTTGATAGATAGATAGATTGATTGATTGGCAAATAGATTGATATATAAATCGACATATAGATTGACAAATAGATAGATAGATAGTAGATAGATATACAAATAGATAGACAGACATATAGTTAGTTAGTTAGATAGACAGAAAGATTGTCAGAAAGATACAAAAATAGATAGACATATATATAGAAAGATACACAGATAGATTGAGAAATAGAAATAAAGATTGATTGATAGATAGGTAAATCGATAGTTAGATAGGTAGATAGATAGACAAATAGATAGATAGATACATAGAAAAATAGACAGATAAATAGATATATAGATAGATAGAAAGACATACAAATAGGAAAATTGATAGGTAGATAGATAGATGATATATTAATAGACAAACAAATATATAGACATACAGATAGTTAATTAGTCAATTAGTCAGGCAGGTAGACATTCATGCAGGTAGGTAGATAGATAGACAAATATAGAAATAGATAAATAAATAATCATACAAACAAAAAGAAAAATAATAGATAAGCATATATACAGATAGTTTAATAAATAGATTAATAGAAAGATTGATAGAAAGATATATTCATAAATAGATATATAAATAAATAGACAGATAAATATATAGAAAGCTATATAGATAGATGAATATATAGATAGATAGATAGATAAAAAGATAGATAGATAGATAGACAAGAATATAGAGAGATATATAGACAGACAGATAGATAAATACATAGATAGATTAATTGATAGATAGACAGACATACAGACAGACAGACAGATAGATAGAAATATTGATAAATAGATAGATAGAAAGATAGATAGGCAGACAAATAGATAGATATATAGATAGATACACAAATAGATAGATATACAAAAGGACATACAAACAAACATATAGATAGAAAAATTGATAGTTATACAGATAGACAAATTGATAAATAGATTGATACACATAAAAATAGATAGATAAATTAATAGAAAAATTGATAAATATATTTATAGAGAGATAGTTAGACAAATAAATAAACAGATAGATAGATGGATTAATAGAAAGATAGATGGATTAAAAGAAAGATTGATAGACATATTGATATATAGATTGAAAAAAGATTGATAGACAGATAGATATATTGATTGATAGTCAGACAGATAGATTGATAGATATAAAGACAGACAAATAGATAGATAGATTGATTGATTGATCGATTAATTGATAGATTATTAGATTGATATATCTATCAATAGATAGACAAATACGGACACATAGATAGATAGATAGAAATAGAAATAGAAAGACAAATAGATAGACAGATAGAAAGTCAAATAGATAGACAAATAGAAAGACATATAGATAGACAGATAGATAAATAGATAGAAAGACAAATAGATAGATAGAAATATAGAAAGATAGATAAACCAAAAGATAGACAGATAGACAGACATATATATATATATAGATAAATAGTTAGATATACAGATAGAAAAATAGAGATATATATATATATATAAATACTCATATACATTCAGATAGATAGATAGATAGATAGATTGCCAAATAGATAGTTAAAAAAATAGATAGATATATAGATAGACAGATAGATAAATAAATAGATAGTCATATAGATAGACAGTGAGATAAACAAATAGATAGATAGACTAATAGATAGACATATAAATAGATAGATAGATGGAAAAATCGAGAGGTAGATAGATAAATGGATGGATAGATAGATACACAGACAGAAAGACTGATAGACAGACAGATTGATAGACATATAGATTAATAGATTGATAAACAAATAGATAGGTAGACAAATAGACAGATAGAAAGATACGTTGATTGATAGACAGATAGATATAGAGATACATAGATATATAGATAGAAAGATGGATATATAGATTGATAGATTGATTGATAAACAACTCGATAGAAGACATATTGATAGATAGATAGATAAATAGATATATTGATATAAAGATAGATAGATCGATATAAAGACAGACAGACAGACAAATAGATAGATAGATTGATTGAACGATTGATTGATAGATTATTAGATTGATATATCTATCAATAGATAGACAAATACATAGAAACATAGATAGATAGATTGATAGATAGAAATAGAAATAGAAAGACAAATAGATAGACAGATAGAAAGACATATAGATAGATAGATAGATAAATAGATAGAAAGACAAATAGATAGATAGAAATATAGACAGATAGATAAACTAAAAGATAGATAGATAGACAGACATATATATATATATAGATAAATAGTTAGATATACAGATAGAAAAATAAATAGATAGATAGCTTGATATATATATATATATATATACACACACACACTCATATACATTCAGATATATAGACAGATTGATTGCCAAATAGATAGTTAAAAAAATAGATAGATAGATAGACAGATAGATAAATAAATAGATAGTCATATAGATAGACAGCGAGATAAACAAATAGATAGATAGATAGATACATAGATATATTAATAGATAGACATATAAATAAATAGATAGATAGTTGGAAAAATCGAGAGGTAGATAGATAGATGGATAGATAGATACGCAAGCAAAAAGACTGATAGATAGACAGATTGATAGACAAATGGATTAATAGATAGATAGACAAATAGATAGACAGACAAATAGACAGACAGAAAGATAGGTCGATTGATAGACAGATAGATATAGAGATACATAGATTGATAGATAGACAGATGGATATATAGATTGATAGATCAATTTATAGACAACTTGATAGAAGGCATATTGATAGATAGATAGATAGATAGATAAATAGATATATTGATATAAAGATAGATAGATAGATAGATATAAAGACTGATAGATAGAGAGATATAGAAACTGATAGATAGATACATAGATAGACAGATAGACACTTAGATAGAGACAAATAGCACTACTAGAAAATCCCAAATAGCTAGTAAAAATTCTCTAGCTATATGAGCTTTTTTGTTGCTAAAACAGAATAACGACGGAATAATGATGAAAATTATCCCAAGCTAAAAAGGTTTACACAAAATATTAACGAGAAAATATAATTTCCTAGTTAATTTTCTAACGACAAAATTTCCTTTGCTAATCTTTTTTTCCCTTGCTAATATTATCATACTTAAGATTAGTAATTATTATTTTCGATTGAATATATACAAATAATTCTATATCTAAATTAATGATGAAAAATTATCTAGCTATTTTTATCTGAAAGCTATTTTTACAATTTTTTTACAAAAAATTTGATTACATATTTTTAAATTTTTATATTAAATTAAATAAAAACATATACTATAAACAATTTTTTATGATTATCAAAAAGCAAAAGCAGTTCAAAAAATTTTTTGAAATAATTGTTACATAGTTAAAACAAAAACATAATATAGGTATATAATCATTTAAAACTAAATCATCATCCTCATAATTAATGATGCATTTATGCTAGGCTCTCCTATGTGGTTTCTCTACCGGAACTCTATCTCCTATCTGTCTTGTTAAGGCCACTAATTGTGACTCCATATAGGATATCTGCTGTTGTATTACATTTGGTACAACTTAGAAAATTTTTTTTGAACTTCCACAACAACATAATTATCAACAATGAAATCATGAAAAAAAAGCCAAATATTATAAACTAATGACAGTCGCACTCTGAACACAAAACAAAAGCAAACACATGTGAATAAAAATATTACTTAATTTCTAGATGTGTTGGTTGACCAAATCCAGCAGCTAAAGCATCTACAACAAGTTTATCTCCCAATTTCAAGCACTTTACCAATTCCTTTTCATTCTTTTCAAGGGCTGCATATACAAAATAGTACTTATCATTGAGCATGTTCCAGTGCTTGATCAATGCTTCCTCTACAAATGCAGATAGAGGCTTAGATTTTTTATTGAGAAGATGATGAAGTAAATTTATGAAAAAATAATCAAGAGAGAAAACTTATCAAACAAAATAACAAACCAAAAAAATAATTAAATAATATAGTGCAGCCAAAAGAAGTAATTAGAAATAAATACAAAAATGAGAACTAGCATACAATGAGAAATTGAATCATGGAGTTTTTCTCGGAGATGGGTTCCCAGGTCCGATCCAACACCATGTTCTTCCCTTCAATATTAAGGATCAAGACACTCATTGGAGCCTCTAAACGTCTAACTCCAACCTCATTAGCTAACTCATTTTATTATTCTGAGACACCACACTTGTGTGTCTCATTTTCCATAATGAAGATGAATATCTTTTAACCTTATCCAAGAACTCAAACCAAGCAAAATGAGATGATGCCATCAATTGAATAAATACAAAAAATGATACACAAACTGATTATCAACTTATTTTTTTAAACAAGCTTACTAGCACATGGAAATAATAGACACTTGATGTGAGGTGATACAAGAGAGAAGTACTAAATTCAAATGAGAATCAGCTGAACAAACAACTGGACCAAAATGGAAGAAAAAGAAGGGAGCTTATCCTATCCATCATGCACCCTTGTTGTTGTAGTTGAGCAACATCACCAATATCAAAATGGCCACCTTAATAAACAAACAAATACCAGCAACATGCACCACAACTAGAAGGTGGGCTACAACAATTTGTGTTGACTCATAGTAAAGGAAGTAATCTGGCATTCTTCTGGTCTCATATGGCTCTCCTCTTCTTGACACAGGCTCAAACTACATCAATTTTAAGGGCAACCTTCTAGGTTTTGTAATTTCAAACACACATATATATCCATACATCTTATATCATGTTAACAATTAAAAAAAATAATAAACACTCGATAATCAAAATGTCATACAAATAAAATTCTTATATAATGGACAAAAATAATTAGTGCAGCTCAAATTGAGTAATCTCATCTAAAGTATTCAAAATAAAAAAAAATCAACAAAAATAATATAATCTCGCAACACATGTTCATATATAAATCTCTATCTCCTTAAATGTCATTATATTTTACATTTTTCAAAAGACTAAATCGACTCTCTTATAAATAACAAATAATGATGGATTTACTATCAAAACTAAGGAGAAGCTCAAATAGAGTGTAAGTGAGAAACAAGTGCAAAATATTCATCAACCTCGAAATAGATCTCAATCTTTCATAGAATTTTCACTTATCTAAGTATATTAAATACAGCATCATATAAATTTATTAATAAAATTTATTAAACTAATTATACAGATAAAATATGTAATATAAAATTAGATAATTACAAGATATTTGAACTTTTTATGATACTCAGATATCTAATAGATTCAAAATTATATCTTTGGTGAAATAGAGTTAATTTTTTATAAGCATATGTTATCTTTAGTCCAAAAAAATATACAAATATACAAAAGTCTTAAATCTCAACTTTCATAGAAATGAAATATTAATTAGATTCAAATGTAATAACTTTAAGGGAAAACAATTGCATAGAATGTATCAATCTATGCTCATGGAAGATAGATCAATAATATAAAGCTTTTCATAGGTAACAAACTAAACTTATTTTGTAAATAAAAATAATCAAGTAATTATTTTATATGAACCTCATCAAAATTATCATAAAAAATATTTATTCACAACACATTATAATAAGAACCTATAAGAGGTGATTAAAGAAAGAGAAAATCAAAATAAGATCATTTTACCTACTAGATATAAAAAATTAAAATAACAAAACTCATGTATCAATGTATAACACTTCACCAGCAATAAAGCCTTTAGTTGAACTTCATTCTCTTTAAAAATACACTTGTTATTGAATAATTATAAAAACTAATCACAAGTATTAAAACAAAAATAATTATCCAATACTTTTGAGTGATGAAAAGTATATCATTTATTATGACTTCTCATTCTAAATGAGAAAGTGTCTCAAACAAGATTTTAATATGACTTCAAATGGATAAGAAAAAAATAGTAATACACAAAATAAATAAATATGAATAAAAAAGTATTCCATCAAGTGGAAGTTAATACTAAAATGTATTTGTTTATTTTGGAAAATATTAAAAAGATAAGATCAAAAGAGTCAATTGAATTGACTATTTTTTAGTCATAATCAATAAAACAGTGAAAAAGTTGAGTATGTCAAGAGATCTTTCACTGAGGAGCTTAGCACATGTGAAATTAAATTTTCCACGGATGAGTGGAAATCTCTTGATTTTGATAACTTTATTTCTTCAAATATTAGTGCGAAATTTAAAAAGGTGTCTGAAGTATAAAGGAATCACATAATAAAAAAATTCTTCCATCTCCCAAAAGCTCAATTTAACTTCTTACAAGGCGCTAAAGTAGGTAACTATTATATAAATCATGTATTATTGGAGTACTTGATCTTTAAAGATTGTTTCATTCAATGGGCTAGGGGTGAATTTTTCATGAAGGGAGGGCAGATGAGAAGAAAAAGAAAAGATGGGTTGATTTTCATTAATTTACGAAAACTAATATATATATATATATATATATATAAGTAAAAATAAATATATATATGATTGAGAGAGTTCACATGTCAGGTGCTCTTCTACAATGTAACAAGAAAGAAAATAAATAAATAAAATAAATATAGATACTAAATTAAATCTCAACTATCTCCTTCATAATATTGCATACATGCATTGAATATCAAAATTAGAAGATATGAAAAAAACTTACAATCCTCCAAGTGTATCCATGATGATGTCTACAATAATTTCACTAATAAATATATTCACTAATAACATGTCGAATTGCATAAATATCACAATAAAATATTATCAACTATGAATTGATAAACATAACTTCTCCAAAAGTAACTAATATACTAAAACACACAAGTAACTAATAACATAACTCTTTGCACTTAAGCTAGAATCAACAAAAGTAATTTATCTTTGGGATAACATAATTTGATTAGTCCCTTATATAAGGGATTAGCTTGTACACATTTTGTTATGTGATTTTTCAAATACTCTTCTTTTATTTTGCATTGTTTCTCAGCAAAGTATCAAAGCCAAAATCTTATAGAATACAAATTCTTGAGTGAGTGGCTTGCTTTTTGAATGTGCAGAAACATTTAATATTTTATTACAATATAACAAAAAATAATTTTTGAAATTATATGATAAAAAGTTGGACATATTTCTTAAATACTCTTCTATTTTGCATTGTTTCTCAACATGGTATCAATACAAAAATCTTATAGAATACAAATTTTTGAGTGTGTGGCTTGAATTTTGAATGTGCAAACACTTTTTATATTTTATTAAATATAACAAAAATTTATTTGTGAAATTATATGATAAAAAAGTTGGATATATTTCTTACTAAAATATAAATATTTAGAATCTTGTTCAAATTTTAGTAAAGATCTCAACTAATTATCAACCTAAAATTTTTTTTATCATCAATTATTAGTTATATATACAAAAAATATCAAAGATGAAGTGCATCCAATTATAATTATACTAAACATAAATAATAAGGGTCTAATGCACCATTTTTTGTTAATTATTTAAAATATCTTCTTAGATGACTCATCTAGTACTCAGTACTAGTTTTAAAGTTATATATTTTTTAAAATATTTATATTTGACTAGATTTTATTTCGCATTTAGTATTTTTTTTATTTATCGTATTAGAATTTGTCCATACAATTTAAGTGTGACTATTATTACTGAATATTTTGCTTACTTGAGGAAAGACACTAGAGAATAAAGGTTTCTCTACATCATCTAAAATATTTAGTTCATTATATAAAGATCGTACTTAGTGCACAAGCCTTCTATCTTAGCATAAGGTCCGGGAGAAGTTCATATATCAATGTCTTACCATCAAAATTTAAAGAATACATATGATATGTCTCGAACCCAATACCTTGGACAAAGATACTTATATTTGAATAAAGACATGACCTCCAACAAATACATATAATAAAAAAATTTCACAAATGATTAGTCATCTTAGTAATATTCTCATACAAATATTTTAAATTCAACATTCTTATAAGATTCGGTGCATTAAAATTTATGCAACTACATACAAAATTTAATTCATTATATGGATCAAATGTATTATCTATAATATTTAATTAACTAAAATTTATGTTAAGTTTTACTAGGATAGAACAACAAAACTCAAAAATACATAAGAAAAGAATGAATAGTGTAATTAAATTAAATATTAAAATATATATTAATCTAATGATGCATAGCATTTATTAGATAAAATATTATTAATTATTATGTCTTTATAAGTTTAAGCAATTGAGCTTATGGATTATAAAAAAGATAATATATAATACACAAAATTCTCACTTAACACATAATTTATGAGATGTTAATAACTTAATTATCTTACCCATAAAAATCAATGAGATTTCATCTATATGTGTCAAATGGGCAAGGCGGCCCAGTCCCGACCCAAAGCCCAGCACGACACGCTGTAGTGTTGTGCCCGAGCCCGTGCCAAGAAGAGCCTCGGTATGAGTCATGTCGTGTCGTGCCAAGGGTTTTTGGCCCACGTGGCATGCCAAGTACTTGGGCACGACACAGATGATCATCAACCGAGCGATGCCTGACATGGGGATGACATAGTGATGGCCGACGGGGGATGGTGGCATGACAGCACAGAGAAAGAAACCCTAATTTTGTAAAAATTCGACCTACCTGACCCGAACCAACCAACCCGAACCTAGGCAATTTTTGGGCCACAAGCCCATGCCTGGATTCCCTCGAAAAAAATTTGTAGTGCTTGGCATGGCACCCCAACCCGGTTGGGCCCAAAAATATCATCTAATTAGTATCGAATAAGAGACATATAGCTTTTAAACAATGATATATATTTTTCATCTTAAAAAAATATTTTGTTACCTACAAAAACACAACCACTATTGTATGGTATAATTGTTGTTTTCTAATTTATATTAAACATGCTTAGTGATGAATTGGCCATTTTAACAAAATAATTGGGTCAATTTATTAGGTCCTGAGTCATGAGTGCCCAAAAACAACTCATGCTTAGGACCAAAGTAGCTATGCACATGCCACATTGTCATGGGTAACGAGTCACAATTGTTTGACCATGACCCTAGCACAAACAATGCTTGGGCAAGAGTAATGGGTCACAAGTAGCACATTGGGCTAGCCCACACGCAACCATAAATGGCATATGGGGACACTAAATGAGGCTCAGTAAAACCCACGGTTTCATGCCATACAAGATCATGCCATGTTGAACTAGTTAGAGACTCATACCAATGATAAAATGCACATAAGACGGCCCTAAGGATTGTGTCACTTCATCAAAACTCTAGACCTGTGATACAAGACCCGACATTCACAGTCAATGACAAATGGTGAAAACATATAGAATCTATGATTAATCAAAGGTACTATATTACACAATATAATTTTTTATTATTTTTTTAATACATGAATACATAAAAATTATATTGGAGCATTCCTTTTTACTATGATCATCCTCTTCCTCATAACTTAAGCACAAAACATGAATCCAAACAAAAATTAATCTCAAAAATTCTCATATACTGATTTATATCTAACTTGAAAATAATAAAAGTGAAGGAAAAATCAACATATGCTTACCTTGCAATCCGAATAAGTTACCACAAACTATCCCAGTGGTAAATCAGCTTTCCTTTGGTTCTCAGGGCAACATGACCTATTTATCAGAAAAACCTTTAGAAAATTATTATAAGTAAATTTAAATATCAAAATTATAGCAAATCAAAGTAAATTTAGATAGTAACTTTAGATAATGATATAAAAATATAATTTGATCAGATACATAATAAAAAGAGATTCAATTTTCCACAAAATGCTACAAATGGAAGGACTAAAGCAAACTGATAACAAGCTACAATGTCCCAACAGATAGAAATTCTTTCTTAATGTTTGGAGATGAATGAACCAAATTTCCAATCACACCTACCTAAAACAACAAAAATAATTGGTCCAAATAAGAAAACAAAGGCCAAGATCAAAATTTCAAAATAGAGATAACTAAAAAATTAATTGAGATGTCAATTTTTAAGTAAAGTAACACACTTCATAATATATAGCAGCATCTTCTGAGTACAACATTAATATGATTGTGGGAAGAGCATCGCACTCGACAATCTGAAAAGTCAAAAAAAATGCATTGTTTTCTCATGGCAAAGTAAATGATAAAAAATCAACAATCATAATAAGGAACATTACCTAATTTTTATTCTCGTCATTCTTGAAAGCTAAGGTTCTTAGCACCCCTTCAGATACCCTTTAAACTTTAACGTCAAAGAAATTTAACAATTAAACTAAAGGTGGTATCCTAACATTCATCCTGAAAATTAACTCATTAATAGAAAGCATTGTGCACATTGCCAAAAGCAATTTCATTAAAAATAGAAACCTAATATGAGTTTTGATGTTACTATTCTCATGGGCAAGGTTGGTGATTGCATCAGCTAGCCATCTTAGGATGCTATTCACTACCTGAAAAGTAGATCCATCTTAGAGTAGGTGGCAAAGTACCTGAGTCAATAATAAGCTGCTGATGTTCTGGTTGTTCCATAAAAAATGGTAAAAGTTCATGAGTGTAACATGTAAACATAGCACAAACAATAGTCAGCAATAGAATGCTGTAATAGCTTACAAATCAAACAACTAAAGCCATATAATGTGTGAGACACTTCATTGTTCATGGATTTTGAACTCAAGAGTTACTCACAAATTTTATTGAACCCATTCTTAACTAATATTATCATATTAATATTACAAAAAAATAAACAATATATTAATTAATACTAATTATTATAGTTTATAATCATATCTTTTGTGTTTTTTACTTATTTTATTATTTTTATGTTATTATTGATGGAAGCACCTAACATCTAGACTGCTTCAATTCATTGGCCCATTATATTATATGAAAGGATTGCTTGTAATTTTTTTACTATGTGTTTTTCATCAAGTTTTATGTTTGACATATAATTATGCATAGTATCAAAGCCAAAACTTTAAGGAAATCAAAACTTGAGTCATGTAAGGGTTCAAAATCTTAAAAAATGAGAGAACATACATTGTGCCAACATAGGGGAAATGGGCTTACAAGCTGCAGTAATGTTCCATATACTACCATCACATACTGTGTAAGATGAGCATCTACTCCATAAAAAGGATGTTGCCTAGTTATGCATGATAAAAGAGTTGTGCATGGTAGTAGGCACCTCAATTGCACAATAGGCATTGTAGTCGTGGAGTAATGTTTTTGTTGACAGCGTGCATAGTAATATGGCACAACAGTAGGCACTTCAATTATATAATTTCACTACTAAAATTTATTGAATTATCGACCAATTTTTTGGTCGCTAATTTCAATTTTTTTGGTCGAAAACCAAATAGCAACCATTTACCATCCAAAATCATTGGTCGTAATTCTACTCGTCGCTAAATTTTTTAATGATAAAAAATCAGTCGGTCAATAAATTACTAACCATTTACCAATCTTCAACCGACAAACATTTACCGACTATATTCCTACAATTTTCTGACCAAATTAATTAGGTTAGTACATGGTCTCTAAATGGTTGGTAATTAATGACCATTTACAGACTATTCACCGACAAATAATTACAGACTAAATTCCAACTATTTTCAGACCAAAAGCACTTAGTCATTTTATGGACTCAAAATGGTTGGTAATAACTGACCATTTTGAGGCCAATTACCGACAACCAATATCCAATGATATTCTGACCATTTTCTAACAAAAAACATTAGGTCGGTAAATGATCTCCAAATGGTCGGTAAGTACCAACAATTACAGACCATTTACCGACAAATAATTTTCAACTATATAGCAATCATTTTTGAATATATTCCAACCATTTTTTGACAAAAAGCATTAGGTCAGTAAATGGTCACAAAATGATCGGTAAGAACCGAAAAAATTGTGACAAAAAATTGACCAAAAATATTTTAAAATCATTGGTAGGTAATCGATCTACAAAAATATTACCGACCATTCGGTAATCATTTACTGACCATTAATATTAAAAATTTTGGTAAGTTTTGGTCACAATTTGGTCGGTAATTACCAACCAAATTTTTTTTTGTAGTTTTTCTGTAGTTGCTGCAGAAATTGAAACAAATAATACATAAAATCATCCAATTAACTTCCAGTTTTGATGTAGTTGCTATAGAAACATATACGAATAACATGCCAAAAAAATCCAATTAATTCTAGCAAACAACTATATATACTGCATATATATATTAAAAACATCAAGATAAAAAAAATAAAAAGATAAAATCTAAAATCAAAGTTTAAGACATTGAAAAAACTTGAGTGCAATACAATCAATCATGCAACCCAGTATCATAATCGTTATACTACGACATTTCTGGTCTACACGGTGAGATGTCAGTACTAGGGTAGAGCTGTCTGCTACTGCTAGTCCTGATGTGGGTTTGCAGGTGCTACTGTTGGTGATGGAGTAGTTGTGGTAGCTAGAGCATTAAACTAAACAATCTGAGGTAGATCATTATGGTTGAACTATAGTCCTCCATTCAACAACATTTTTGTAAGCCAGTCAAAATGCATATGCAACTCATCCCTATCATCCTCATAGTCAATCATGCTTCACTTGGTATCGGCCAACTGAAACAGTATCAAATTTTGCATCACGTCCTGAAATTCCTCCTTCTTCAAGAACAAATTCGAAACTGGCCCTAAAAATTCACCTTCACAATCTAGTTGTCTTTGCAAGTAGAATGATGATGTCGGAAAACAAATGTCATAGATGGGCATATTCTCCTTGCCATAAACAACCACATACCAATTCTGATTCATATAAACTAGTGAAGCTGATGAATGAGAAGTACTTGTTCCACCATCACATGATCCTGAAGTAGAATAGGAATACTCTTGAGTCGTAGTAACTAACATTTCCTCATATCTCACCTAATAAAAATCTACGAAAAGTATTTCAATTTATATTTAAACAAAAAAAAAAGAAAAATTAATTTTCTTATATAAACTTACATTTGCTGCATGAGATCTCTGATCAACGAAAGTCTAATCATAATGAGCCTTAATGTGCATGTATCTGAATAAGTGAAGAGGATTGAACTTCTTACTCTTTTTGCATGTCTATAATTACACCCAATACATATGTTAATTATATTGAAAAAAAATTCTTTATGAGAAATGAAATTTAGGCATAATTAAACATAATTCACAAAGTAATAAACATAAAAAGTATAAATTAGAAATAATACCAATGCTCATTCGTGCTCACCATAGAGCGAGATCTACAAGTGTGTGTAAACATGCCACTACCCTTTCTAGCCTACTCTGAGCGACGATTGCCACTCTTTTTATCACCTCTTTCTATAATCCAAATCTTTCAAACTGCTCCTCCACTCCTTGAAAACATGATCTAGGACACTCGAATCTTTTTCTTTCTTCTTCAACCATTTATCTTTGATCTCATACATGGTGTCTTTATACCAACTGGCATCATGTTTGTAGAATACACTTTTGACCGCCTCCTTTGGCTGTGTCTACCTATAAACTTTAGCATCCATAAATAAACAATTTTTATTCAATGAACAAAAGAATAAATAAAATATGTAAAAATTTTTAGGTAGTAATATTTACCTTAAATTCTCTCCAAATCAACAATTGGTCTCTATCTTTGAGTGACTTCCAATTATGTCCATTAGGTTTAAAGGACTTCCTGAAATTGACCTCAGAACTCTAGAAATGGAACAAGATGGCTCTAACTTCATCATGCAACAAAAAATTTATTAGCAAGTAAGAAATAAATTAAAAAATTGATAAATAATTTGTTATGTTTTATATCTTACGGATTATCAATTGTCTGATCAAATTGAGCAATAGGGAGTATCTCGTCAGTATGGTGCTCTAAGGAAGACTCTCCAACATCTCCATCCTCTCCCTCCTCTCTCTCCCATGTCTTTTGATCATTCATCAAAATCTCAGGACAATTATGTGGATCAGTCAATTGATGCTGCTACTATGGTACATTCACAGCCTTCTTTATCTACTATGGCATCTCATCCACCCATGATCCTCTACTAGTTCCGAGCATACGTGAGATTGTACTGCCTATACCATAACTCATACGACCTTGCAATGTGCTGCCTCTACCTCGTCCACGTGCCATATCTATAAAAAATGCTAAAGGAAATGAAACTAAATAAAGATGATTAATAATTAAAATAATATAAAACACACTGCCTACTCATTCTCATCAGAATTATTCAAATCTGGTTTTTCTTATTCTTCATATGTAGTAACATGATTTTCAAACTCCTTTTCATCACTCATTTCTTACTCATAATAAATTAAATTTTCATCAACATCTACATCTCCACAAGTATCCATCTCAAAAGATGCGACTTAAAGGATGTCTTCATCCCCTACCACATCTTCGATTATAACAACAATACCAACATGGTTGAACCTCTGGGTATTTTATTAGGACATATAGATGAGGTGCAGTATATTAATAGTCTGTTAGATACCATTTTCTTTCAGCGCCAATTGCTTTACCCGGAGGCTTGAAAATTTCAAACATATCATTATCCACTTTGTCATAAAGATAAACTTCATTCCACTCTTCCTTAAGTGGAAAAGTTGGATCTCCTTCTTTGAAATAGAATGATGTGAATTTTACAGCCTCATCCTTAATATAAACTATTGATATAGAACCTTCTACCTAAGCCTTATTCATTAATTTATGCTTTATTTTCCTATAGTATCTACAAAAAGATTATTAAAAATTACAAGTCATTTTTGTGTATATAAAAATATATATTGAAAAGAATTTATTTAGTGAATTAATATTATCTTTCTAAAGGATACATCAAATTATAATGGACAAGACCAGCAATCCTAGCTTCATAAGCCAAAAGCACTGGAAGATGTTCCATTGAGTCGGATAAACTAGGAGAAAATATTTTTTCAAGATTGCATAATATAACAGGAATTTCTTCATCCAGATTCCTCACTACAAAAAAAATCCCATAAAGCTAGGGACAATTCCCTAGCTAAATGGGCATTTTTCATCACTAGATGGGATATAAATATGGATTAACAACAGATTAATTCCCTATCTAAAGTTCTCATCGCTAAAATTTATCTAGGGAAAGTGTCCCTAGCTAAAAATTTAGCGACGGAAAATTCCTAGCTATAAAAAATAATTTTTCTAGCTAAATTAGCAAGATAAATAAGATTTTCCATTGCTAAATGGATATAACAACAGAAGTATTCACATGTTAAAGTGCTCATCGCTAAATATTAGCGATGGAAATAGTCCCTAGCTAAATAAATTTAGTACCAGAAAAATCCCTTGCTAAAATAAAGATATCCCTAGCTAAATTAACTAATAATAATTCCCTAGCAAATTTAGCTAGGAATTTTTCACTCAAAATTTTTTTATTTTAAAATTTTTTAATTAAATGATTTAATCCTTTTATATTAAATTGAATAAAAATAGAAACTATAAATGATAATTTATAATTAACACAAAATAGAAACTATATTTTACATAATTAAAACAAAAAAATAATAAAATTTTATTACATCTTATTCGTCAATGTATCTACCGACAGTGCATAAAGTATAATCTATCCATTCATTGACATTGCTTTCTCACCCTCTACTCCTTCGATCACCATTTTTTTGCTGCAACAAATCTGTTAGAGTCACGACACATCATGTCTAGTGAAAAATCTCATCACTCATACAAGCTTTGTATGGGAAATAATATGGTACCATATCGGTAAGAAATTTAAACAACTCAATCAAATCAAAATAAAAAAATTATGTTTTGATAAATATATAATACTATAGTATATATGTAAATATATACTAGCATTTTACTCGTACATATATTACAGTAGTATATGTACATAAAAACTACAGTATTATGTGTACATATATACTGAGTACAAATATACTCAGTATATATGTACATAAAATACTGTAGTATTATACGTACGTATATACTACATATGTATGTATGTATATATCATATTTGTTGATGTTGCTATTGCAGCTGCTACTGCCATTACCCCTACCACTCCATCCACTACTCCTGCTATCGCTACCACTACCGCTCCTACCGCCGCTGACACTGTCACCGCTGCCGGTGTCATTGCCACCGCTGCCACTGCCGTTGCCGCCTCTGCCACTGCCATTGCCGCCACTGCCACTGCCGTTGCCGCCTCTACCATTACCGTTGCCGCCACTGCCACTACCGTTGCCTCCACTGCCACTACCACTACTGTTACCGCTGCTACCGCCACTATTGCCGCTACTACTGCTACTGCAGCTCTTACCTTTGCTGCTGCCACAGTTGCTACCGTTTCTTTTATTCCTGCTACCACTATTGCTGCTGCCGGTGCTACCTCTGATACCGCCGCTACTACCACTACTGCCACTGCCACAGCCACCGTTAATAATAAAAAATATGGCGGGTGATGATGCTCGACTTATGAGCTTGAGAATGAGTGAGTTTTTGAGGAGGTGACAAGCTGCTTTTCCCAAAATAGGAACTGATATTCCTCCTGGACCAGAATTACACGACTCTACATGAGCATCATCATCAACATCATTCTAAGACCTAGTACAATTAGAACCAATCATTGTAGAATCTAGAGCAACAAAACTTATTTACTCATACATTTGCTTTGTACCATGTGATAATTGCATATCAATATAATTACAATGATTTTTAAGACCAACCTCTATGTGTCTGGATGGACTGGACCAAAAATATCATCCCAAAGCTTTAGGAAAAGTCTAATATCAATTTCTTTTATTACCTATATTAGTGAGCAATGCACGATGATGACCATACAAGCTAGCGTAATTATACATTCAAAAGTGTTTTTGTGTGTAAATAGGTGTGTGCGTATGATAATATATACATGTCTACAAATAAATATATGCATTCACTTATGTATATATTCGGTATATACATACGTATATACAACATAAAAGTACATATATACCAAGTATATACGTATGTATATACTACAGCATAAAAGTAAGTATATACCAAGTATATACGTACAAATATACTCAGTATATATGAACATATATACTCTATATATACGTACTTATATACTCTGTATATACATAGATATATATTTAGTATATACGTACATTTAAACCAAGTATATATTTATGTATATACTCTAGTATTATATGTACATATATATATATATATATATATATATGATACATAGCCTTAGATGACACACACACTTGTACTTTAATGCAAATACACATACCATCAAAGAAAACAGAAGAAAATAATATAGGACTTAAAAAACACGCATATAGGTCTCTAAGGAATGGATAGTATTTTTTGTTCTTTTTCTTCTAGTACTCCACGCAGATAGAGAACATTGTTACACCTGCACATGGAGGATAACATACTACATTTACAAACTAAAAATTGATAACAATCAGTCACATATCTAAACTGTGATGACACGTATCTGCACAAAATAAAAGTGTAAAGAACAAACATGCATTTACATAGAATTAATTTTTTGGTTCTACTCACAGCTTCAGAAGCTAAGGTGTTGTTCCCAGCACCATGGAGGACCAGCGAAGGTTTTTACATACCTATAAATATGCTAAAACTCTACCCAAAAAATTCGGGGACGCAGAAACATATTCACATATATATATAAACAGTTATTATAGACACGAACAAACACAAATTAAAGTTGATTGTCATACAGCTTCAACAAAAATCTAAAAGATGTCCAACAATAATGTTTAGAGAGAAAGAGAGTGCAAAAGAAATGTTTTAGGAATAATGAAGATAATTTAAGCTAGGCCTCCTTTTGATAAAGCTGAAATCGGTAAATATTCGACCCACGCATTGTAATTACATAAAAGAAAATTTCTTTTGTACAAACCTATCAAATATTAAATCTTTTGTCATACATAAGTTCATATATGAGCCTGAGGCCCAGGACTTGAATTAGATAACAGTTCGGCCCTTATTTGTATTTTAACATATATGAGCATGACCAACAGACACTCTCATGCTATGTGCTTACATATTGTTGATATTATATCTTTTGCCATGTAATTTTAAGTTAGTGCAACAAATTAGTATTATCCTATATATAATTATATTTTAGGACACATAAAGTAAATGTAGTTATAAATAGTTACATCTAGTTAAACATATAGTTATATATAGATATATGCATACAAGTAGTTATAAGTAGATATACATAAATGTATAGAAATTTATAAATAAATATATAGCTTTACATATATGTATACATATATGTATACATAATTAAAAATAAAGTTTATTTATTTATATAGAGTTTTTTATAGTTATACAAATATTTATATATAGTTATACACATATAGTTAAACATTATGTTGTATGTTTTTTTACATATAATTATAAATATAGTTACATATGGTTATACACATAGTTGCAAGTATAGTTAAACTTATATTTATACATGTATGTATATATATTTTTTCATATAATTTCATATATTTATACATATAATTATGTATAGGTATGGATATACTAAAATACATTTTTTATACTAATATATAAAAATGTATATTAAATATATATTGTTAATTATATATTTAAATATAGTTATGTATAAAGTTTTTATTGTTATACATATAGCAAGATAAAATTATCTATAGTTATATTTTATTATACATATAATATATATAGTTATAAAAAATTATATATCGTTAAACATTTAGATATATATATATATTCACATGATTAATTATATTTAGTTTTACATAAATTTATACAAAGTTATAAACAAATATTTAGATTTATAATATGTATACACATATGTATAAAAAGTTAAAAATATAGTTATATTTAATTATATAATGTTTTATTTAGTTTTAAAAATATTTATATATAGTTACACATATAATTAAACATAATGTTGTATGTTGTTCTACATGTAATTGTAAATATAGTTACATGTGGTTATACATATAGTACACATAAAGTTATACTTATATTTATACATGTAGGTATATCATATAATTTTATATATTTATACATATAGTAATGTATAGGTATAGATATGAAAAAATACATTTTTATATACTAATATATACTAATAAATATTAAATATAAGTTGTAACTTATATATTTAAATATAGTTATGTATAAAGCTTTTATAGTTATACATATAATAAGATACAATTATTTATAGTTATGAGTTATTATACATATTGTATATATAGCTATAGATATTTTTATTTAGTTAAACATATAGTTATATATAAATATATTAATACAAATAGTTATACATAAATATATAATGTTATAAATAAATATATAGATATAAATATATGTATACATAGTTACAAATATAGTTATATTTAATTATATAGGGTGTTATATAGGTATACAATATTTATATATAGTTATTCAACTATTTATATATAGTTATACACATATAGTTAAACATAATGTTGTATGTTATTATACATTTAATTATAAATATAGTTACATGTTGTTATACATATAGTTACACATATAGTTATACTTATATTAATACATGTATGTATATATATATATATATATATATATATATATATATATATATATATATATATATATATGTGTGTGTGTGTGTGTGTGTGTGTGTGTTATATAATTTTATATCTGTATTCATATAGTTATCTATAGGTATATATATATATATATATGGTAAAATACATTTTTATAAACTAATTTATAAATGTATATTTAATATATGTTGTTAATTATATTTTTAAATATAGTTATGTATAATATTTTATAGTTATCCATATAGTCAAAAATAATTATTTATAGTTATATGTTCTTATACCTTTGGGATTCAAAGGCAAAAAGACACAAAACAGAAAATAAACAAGTTCGGCTTGTAACAGATCAGAACAAAGTAAATGCGGTCTAGTATTTTAGGCATGCGATATATAAATATAAATACAATTTAAATCACCCTAGAAACAGGTGATGTCATCCACATAATAGAACAAAACTCAAGCAAAATAGGCAAAGATTAGATCCACATCCAGATATGTCAACAAAGTTTGCCTCATCCTGCTAAAATTGTTTATGATTTGCTGGTAATGTAATTGGAAAACTAATCAAGACCCTCGTAGTGGCCCTCGCCATAGGTAGCATAGCTGCTCTGAATATGCCAATGACATTGGAGAAGAGAGTGAAGTCCTAGTTGTCAGTAATTTTAGCTGCATTCATCACATTGGGAAGATCTTGCTTATTGGCAGACACTAGCAAAACTGCATCTTGAAGCTTTTCCTTGTTTAGCATCCTATGCAACTCATCTCTGGCTTCAACAACTCAATCTCTATCATTGTTGTCCACCACAAATATGAGACATTTGGTATTTTGGAAGTAATCCCTCCAAAAAGGGCAAATCTTGTCTTGACCCCCAACATCCCACACAGTGAAATTGATATTTTTGTATTTAACAATCTTTACATTGAAGACAATAGTAGGAATTGTAGTGACAATATTACCAAGCTTCAACTTTTACAGAATGGTTGTCTTAATGCCAACATCAAGACCTGGCATTAAAATTCTCATCTCCTTGTTAAACAGCCTGCTGAATAGCTTTGTGAACATAAACCTCATTTTTCCACTAAAACTCAATCCCTTTGTCGTATCGCAGTAAAGAGATCTGATGAGAGAAAGAAACAGAATCAATAAACCTCAAATGATGGTCACCAGAGAGGGTGGTTAACCTATATATGTTCTTATACCTATAGTATATATAATTAAAAATAGAGTTATATATAGTTAAACATATAATTATATATAGATATATTCATACAAGTAGTTATAAGTATTTATACATAAATATATACAAAGTTATAAATAAATATATAAATTTAATTATATGAATACATATAAGTATACATATATACAAAAATAATTTTATTTAATTATATAGAGTATTACATAATCATACAAATATTTATATATAGTTATACACATATAGTTATAAATATGTATGTAGTTAAAAATATACTTATAGTAAAATACAATTATATATAGTTATATATTATTATACATATGATATATTTTGTTAAAAATATAGTTATTTAGAATTACTCATATAGTTATAAAATATTATATAGTTGAAAAATAATTATATATATTTATTAATATAGTTATAAAAATAATTTACATAGTTACAAATATAGTTAAATATAATTCTGAAAAGTTTTATATATTTATAAAATATTTATAAATAGTTATAATATACTATGATAACAACACATTCTAAAATGCCTAATTGAATTACACCACTATAGAGAAAGAACTTGTATCAATAATCTTTTCTCTTGGGAAATTAATATCATATTTAGTGGGAACCAAAGGCATAAAATATACTAAATATTCTATAATCAAATATCTCATAGAAAAGAAAGATTTCAGGCCTAGATTGATTTAATGTTTTTTTCTATTACAATAGTTTGAATTAAAGATATTAAATAAGAAATGTACATATAATCAAAATTTAAAATAGCTTATCAAGACTAGAAAAAGATGATAGAAGAGTTGTTGAAGAAGATATTAAATAAAATTTATTATTTGAACAAATTATAGTATTGAATGAAAATATAACTCCATGATATGTAGTATTGAATGTACCTTATCATTGCAAGTAGTAATCTGATCAAATTTTGAGGCAAAGTGTTATAGATGGGATATTAGTAGTATCTTGCAATAATCCCACTTTTTGCTCATGCTCTCATGAATTTGTGGAACATGTTAATATTTATGTGCTTAAGTATTTTTCTTCGCAAAATTAATGTTGATATTAACATATGTATGTATGAATAAAATGTGCATATACACTACCCTACACACATACACACGTTTATACATCTATATACATTAGTATACAATATATATTAGCATACACATTTTTGTACTTGTGTATATATTCACACATGTATCTATATTTTAAAAGTAGTGTGTATATACTTGTATGCATGTATATACTACTCTACACCTACACAAACACACACATAAACCTATATATGTAATATATTTCTAAAGTTACACATGAAACTAGTATATATGTGTGTATGTGTTTGTGTAAATGTATTTAAAATATTTTGATTTTGAAAATTTAATTAAGATAAAATATTATATATTGTACACAATTTATAAAATATTGTAAATTCTTTATATTTAAAACAAATATTTGGGTGTGTGTGTGTGTGTATGAAGCATATTAATGCGTAAAATGAAATTATGAAGTAAATATATAAGCTTCTATTTTATTCAAATTGTTGTTTTTTTAATATTTATATTAAAATACCTATCATTATACTCATATAAATAAATGAAGTTGGCATATTTGTAAATTATTTTGATTTTACAATAATGTTAAAAATGAAAATATAGTTCATAAATAGATAATATTGTTTTTGTTTTTCTATATAATTTTTTTATTAAAATATTAATGTCTATGATAAATTTCTACCTATTATTTATTGTTATTAATAAATTTTTAGAAACTTTAAAATTCAAACAAATATAATGTAGTGCATATAAATACATGCCTTTATTATTTTGTAAAAAAACAATTATTTCTTTAATTATGTTCAAACAAAATAGATTACTATATAAATACAAAGTACATTTTTCTACAAGTAATTATTATTTTTATTTAAAATATATAAATGACCACTAAATATATGAATTTGTTTTTTTAAATAATTATTTGTAAATTTTATTTTTCAAATTTAATACATTACAATATTTTATTTGTAATTAATAAATACATTTCAAACATTATTTATTTATAATAAATATAACATATTAAATATTATGAGGTGCAAATTTTATTCTGTAAATAAATTTTATTTTTAAAGTTTTATCTTTGTAAATTTGAAACTACATCACATATATATTTTAAAAATTTTTTATAATATTTATTACTCAATCATATTATTATTTGTTTTGAAATTTACAAAATGAATTTTAACAAATGAACATTTTATTAGAAATCAATTTTAGTTAAATGATATTAAGTAATACAAAAATGCAAACCCTAACCATATTAAATCATAATGATTTATACATGCATAAAAATACAAAAAAAAATATTTACGATTTAAAAAATTAAATTTAAGTTCCTAAAATATATGGGAAAATGATATATATACAATATCCAAAAAAAACTTGTATGAATGAGATAAATGATATGAATAGATATTAACTTTATAGAGCTTGTAGATATACATGTAGATGTAGTTATATATATTTTTTCATGTAATTAAATATAATTATACATATGGCTATGTATAGGTATTAATGTAGATAAATACATTTATATATAGTAATATGTTGATATACATATTTTTAAATACATGTATATATAGTTATATATCTATATATATATGTATATTAAATATACGTTGTTATATTTATACATAGTTGTGTTTATGTATACCATTTTTATAGTTATAGATATAGTAAAATACACTTATATAAGAAATTCGAATTATATCACACATGTATATTGATGTATAGTTATGTCTAAATACACTTATTTAAAATACACATATGTTTATGTATACTATTTATATATAGTTATGTATATTGATGTAGATATCAAGTCGGCATACCTAATGTGCACCATCAACATCTACACAATTAGAATGCATTATATCACAAATGAATAAAGTATGTATACGAATAAGTTTATATAATCAATCCAAGCATACCATGGTGATTAATGAAGAAGAATTTCAGTAAAAAAAATAACAGAATCAAAACACACAGGCTTGCATTAAGATAATCGATGAGAATTAGGGTATAAAATGTACCTCAAATCAATAACAAATTATCGTTTATCTTCGATTAAGTTTTGATGCGTCGGTGTCGAGAGATAAATGGTTGACTATGGAGGACTTGCGCTTCACTTGTTAGAGTTGTCTCTCGAGTCTCGACAACAAGTGAATATATATATATATTACAAAAATATTTATATTTTTAATTATTAAAACATTAAATAAACAATATATATATATAATACAAAAAGTCTCATTTATTTTATTTACTATCAAAAATTTTTCAATAAAATTAATGTGCATGTAGCAAGGTACACATGAAAAACAAACACCTTACAATTTTTTATTATAATATTAATTAAACAATAAATATATAAATAATTTAAAATATATATATATGTTTAGCCTTATAAAAAAATATCAAATAGCTACAAAATTAACAAACTTCATATAATAAGACTTACATGAAAAGATGATTTTTCTTCTAGCCACTCTCCTAAGAGTTATAAAATACTCTTAATGTTAAAAAATATATAAAATTTTATATTTTATGGTTATAAATTTTTAAGAATTCATATTAATTTTTATGATGATAATATGAAATAATTATAAAGGCATAAAATTTCATATTATTTGATATCATTAATAATTTTTAAAATTCAAAAAATTACATAAAGTGAGAAGATAATTAAAAAAAGTTATATTTATTATTTTAATAAAGACTTAATATTAAAAGCTAATAGTAAAAATATTTCTCAATTGTTTAATTCTAATAAATTTTAGTAGCAGCAAACATTTATGTATTTATTTTAAAATATTTTACTATTATTTTTTAACTTTATTGAAAAATTTTATATTTTTATTATATTTCAAGATTTTTAAAATTTTGTATTAATTATTTTTTTAAAAGATTCCTATTATTATAAAATTTTTTTTATACTTATAATAATATTAATATTTACTAGTTTATTTATCAATTCAAATAATTTTGAATATATTTTTTATTTTATAATACAATTAATAATTTTACATTTATATTAGTAGAAATTTTAGTGTATGTTAATTTAATTTTTAAAATATCAAAAAAATTTATTATACTTATGAATTAATTATGTAATGTTACTTTAATACAAATTTTAAAGTTTCTTAATTAAAAAGTTTAGAAAAATTTTTTTATAATTTTTTTAAAAATTAATACATCATAAAAAAAGTTATTTTAGTCCTTATTTATATAATTTTTTTTTTGAATTATCTATTTGTCTATTTATTTTTAATCTATTTTTTTATCTATCTATTTATCTATCTATCTATCTTTATATATGCTTGTTTATCTTTCCTGTCTATCTAATTGTTAATCTATATGTCTATCTGTTTGTCTATTTTATCACTATCTACCTGTTTATCTATCTATCTATCTGTGTATCTACTATCTATCTATCTTTTTTTGTGACTATCTATTAGTATATATATATATTTATCTATATATATTTCTATCTGGCTATTAATCTGTCTAACTAGCTCTCAATCTATATGTCTAAATATCTATATTTCTCACTATCTATTTGTCTATCTATATATCTATTTAACTATCTATCTATAACTCTATTTAAATGAATTTCTATCTATCTTTCTATCTTTTTACTATATGTATATCTATTTGTTTCTCTATCTATTTGTTTGTCTATCTACTTGTCTATCTATCTTTAAATCTATATATCTATCTATCATTCTATCTGACTATCTATTTGTTTGTTTATCTATCTATCTGTGTTTATCTATGTGTCTATCTGTCTATTTATCTGATTATCTATCTATTTATTTATCTATATGATTGTCTATCTATCTATCTTTTTATCTATCTATCTATCTACCTAACTTTGTGTCAATTTGTTTGTCATTCTTTCTATCTATTTATCTGTCTATCTATATGTCTATTTTTATGTCTATCTATCTATTTGTATTGATATCTAAATTTTTATCTATATTAATATATATCTATCTATTTTAATTTTTATTTGTCTATCTAATTATCTATCTATGTGTCTATCTATATATTTATCTGATTATCAATCAATCTATCTATCTATATGACTGTCTATCTGTCTATCTTTTTATCTATCTATCTATCTATCTACCTAACTTTGTGTCAATTTGTCTGTCAATCTTTCTATCTATTTGTCTATCTATCTATATGCTTATTTTTAAGTCTATATATATGTACATCTATCTATCTATCTATCTATTTCTCTATCAATCTATCTAACTATCTGTATTGATATCTAACTTTATAACTATATTTCTATATATCTATCTATTTGCATTTCTATTTGTCTATATATATATCTATCTATGTGTTGATCTGTGTGTCTATCTATATGTGTATCTATATATTTTTCTATCTATATTTCTCTCTATCTATTTATTTATCTATTTATCTATCTATCTACCTATCTGTCTGTCTATCTATCTATCAAACTATTTATGTGTCTATCTATCTATCAAACAATTTATGTGTCTATCTATCTATCTATCTTTTATCTATCTATCTATCTATTTGTATTATTATTTGTATACCTATCCATCTATCTATCTCTATATCTATCTATCTATCTATCAATTTATCTATCTGATTAACTATTTGTCTATTTATCTCTAATAATTTTTCTATCTATATCTTTATCTATTTTTCAATCTATCTGTCAATCTCCCTATCTATATATCAATCAATATATATATATCTATCTATCTATCTATCTTTATATATATATATATATATATATATATATATATATATATATATTTATCTATATATCAGTCAATATATATATATGGTTATCTATCTATCTATATATCTATCTATCTTTATATCTGTATATCTATTTTTCTATCTATTTATCTATCTATCTATCTATTTGCTTATCTATCTTTCTATCTATCTATCTATTTGCTTATCTATCTTTCTATCTATCTAACTACCTATCTATATATCAATTGATTTATATGTCTATCAATTAATCTACCTGTCTATCTATCTATCTATCTATCTTTCTATATATATGTCTATCTATCTTTCTATATATATGTCTATCTATCTATCTATCTATCAATCTATCAATCTATCTATCTACCTGTCTTTCTAATAGTCTATCTATCTATCTATATATGTATTTATCTATATATCTATCTATATATCTATTTATCAATTTATCTATCTATCAATATATCTATTAATCTATCTATCAATTTGTCTATCAATCTGTCTATCAATATATTTATCAATCTATCTATCAACCAGACAATCTATCTCCCTATTTTTCTATCTATCAATCAATATGTCTACCTATCTTTCTATCTATTTATATATTTATGTATCTGTCTATCTTTCCATCTATTTATTTGTCTATCTATCGATCTATATATCTGTCTATTTATCTATCTATCTTTCTCTCTTTCTAACTTTCTATCTAACTTTCTATCTATCAATATATCTATATATATGTCTCTCTGTCTATTTAACTATTTATCAATATATCTATCTATTTAATTCTTTGTCTTTCTTTATGTCTAACAATTTTACTATCTATATATCTATCTATTTGTCTATTTATCTATCTATCTGTCTAACTATCTATTTGTCTATCTATCTATCTCTATATCAATCTTACTATCTATCTATTTGTTTATCTAACTATCTAACTAACTATCTATAAATCTATCAATCTATCTATCTATCTATTTGTCTAACTAACTAACTAACTAACTATCTATCTATCTATCTTAATATGTCTATGTGCCTATCATTCAATCAATTAATCAATCTATATATTTTATCTATCTATTAATCTATCTGTCTATCTATATATTTCTCTATCTATTTATTTGTCTATCTATCTATCTTTCTCTCTATATATTTGTCTATATATTTGTCTATCTATCTGATTATATATCTTTCTATCAATCTATCTATATATATATCAATTTATATTTTATATCTAAATGTCTTTCCATCTATCTATATATATATCTATCTATTTGTCTATCTATCTCTTTATATATCTATCTATTTATCTCTCTGTATTTCTATATGTTTATTTATTTTTCTATCTGTTTATATATCTCTCTGTCTATTTGTCTATTTATCACTCTATCTACTTATCTTTCTATATGTCTGTCTATCTTTTATTAAATTTTTTGTGTATCTATATTTCTATCTATTTTTCTATCTATCTATATATTTATCTGTGTATCTATTTGTTAATCGATATACCTATTTATCTATCGATCTAACTATATATCTATCTATTTATCTACCTATTTGTCTATCAATCTATATGTGTATTTATATATTTGTCAATATGTCTATCTATTAATCTATTTATCTATTTATTTGTCTATTTATCTATCTACCAAATCTATCTATCTCTCTATCTATCTTTTTCTTTATATTTCCATTAGTCTAACAATCTATAAGTCTATATATCTATAGAGTTGTATATCCATCTATCTTTCTATTCTTCTATCCATCTATCTATCTATCCATCAATCTGTCTATCTATCTATATATTAGTCTATCTATCTATTTGTCAAACTATCTATATGTTTGTCTAATTATCTTTATATCTGTATATATTTCTAACTTTCTATTTATCTAATTATCTATTTATCTATGTATATATTTATCTCTCTATCAATCTATCAATCTATTAATCTATATATGTGTTTATCTTTGTAACTATCTAATTCACTAACTAACTAACAATATATCTATCTATATGTCTAATTTTCTATCTATTTATATATCTATTTATATGTTTATCTATCTATTTGTGTATCTATCTATTTGTCAATCTGTTTATCTATCAATCTATCTGTCTATCTATCTATCTAGAAATCTATCTATCTTTCTATCGATCTATCTCTATATCTATCTATTAATATATCAATCTATAAGTCTATGAATCTATCCATCTATCTATTTGTCTATTTATATATTTGTCTATCTATCAATTTGTATAATTTTCTATATGTCTATCTCATTAACTATATATATATATATGACTTAACTTTCTATTTGTATTTTTTGTCTACCTGTCTATTTATCTATTTGTCTATGTATCAATCAATTAATTTATCAATCTATCTATTTGTTTATATTTCTATCAATCTAATTTACTAACTAACTAAAATATATCAATTATATATGGTCTATCTCTCTATCGATCTGTCTGTCTGCCTGTCTATCTATATTTTTATCTATCTGTCTATCTATCTATATTTTTATCTGACTATCTATCTATTAATCTATTTGATTATCTATTTGTCTATCTGTCTATCTATATATATGTATATAGATCTCTCTAACTAAATATATATCTATTTTCATATATTTCTTTCTATTGATCTATATTTCTATATGTCTACCTATCTATCTATCTATTTTTATATATGTCTAAGTTTAAATCTATATATATATGTAACTATCTATTTTTCTATCTATTTATATGTCTAACTATCTAACTATCTTTATGTCTATGAGTCTATCAATCTATCATTCTATCAATCATTCTATCTATCTATCTATCTAGCTATATGTCTGTCTATCTATTTAACTATATATTTCTATATAAATCTTTCTATTTATATGTCTACATATCTAACTATTTATTAGTCTATTAGTCTATAAGTTTATAAGTCTAAATGTCTCTTTATTTATCTACCTATTTTTCTATCTGTCTATCTATCTATTTATCTGTCTGTCAATTTACTAATCTGTCTATGTATTAATCTATCTATTTAACATTTCATTAATCAATCTATCTAACTATTTGTCTATCTTTCTATAGGTATATCTATCTTTCTTTCTATATTTCAATTTGCCTATCTATATATCTATTTATGTGTCTATCTATCTAATTCTCTAACTAACTAATTAATTGTCTGTCTATTTATTTATATATCTATGTAACTATCTATTTTTCTATTAGTCTATAAGTCTATCTATCTATCTGATTATATTTATATGTGTTTATATGTCTATCTATCTATTTATCTATATATCTATTTATGTATCTTAATATCTATCTTTATATCTCTCTATCTTTTTATCTATCTATATTGTATTATCTATATATCTATCTATCACTCTATTTGACTATATGACTATCTCTTTATTTCTTTATATGCCTTTATGTTTATCATTCTATAAGTCTATGTATTTTCTATCTATATATCAATTTATCTAATCATCAATATTTCTATATGTTTATATGTATATTTTTTTTCTACATATATATATATATATATATATGTATATATATCTATTTATTTGTCTATCTATCTATCTATCAATATATCTATTTGTATATATATCCATCAAACTATCTAGCTATATGACTATCTATCTATATATTTGTTTATATGTCTATATGTTAATCTATTAATATATGTAACTATCTAAGCATATATCTTTCTATCTATCTATCCATCTAAATGTCTAACTTTCTATTTGTCTATATGTCTATGTATCTATTTGTCTATTTATTAATTTGTCAATCTTTTAATTTATCTATTTTTTTATCTTTCTATCTATCTATTTCACTAACTACCTAACAATATATCTGTCTATATGTTTATCTATCTTTTTGTCTATTTGTCGAACTATTTAATTATCTTTGTGTCTATTAGTCTATCAGTTTATTTATCTTTTGTCAATCTCTCTAACTACATATGTGTATGTTAAGCTAACTATTTATTTGTCTATCTATTTGTTTAGTTGTCTATATGTCTATATATCTATCTGTCTATCTATTTATGTCTCTTTGTTTCTATGTGTATATATATTTATCTATCTATTTGTATATATATCTATCTATCTTATGTTTGTGTATCTATCTATCTATCTATTTATTTATTTATTTATCTATCTATCTATATATATATATATATATATATCTATCTGTGTATTCCATATGGTTGTCCATCTATCTCTTTGCTATCATCTATGTTTATATGTGTATATCTATCTATTTATATATATATCTATCTATCTATCTTTTCCACTTATCTATCTATTTGTCCATATTTGTATCTATCTATCTCTTTTTCTATCTATCCGCCTATACCTATATGTTTATTTGTATATCTATCAATCAATATATATATCTATCTGTAAATCTATTTATCTGTCTATCTATATATTTGTCTATCAATTTATCTGTCGATCTATATATCTATATGTTTATATGTCTATCTATCTATCGATTTTTTCTCTATTTATCTATATATTTGTTTATCTATCTATCTATCTAAATATTTTTCTATCTATCTATTTATATATATATATATATATATATATATATATATGTGTGTGTGTGTGTGTGTGTGTGTGTGTGTGTATGTATGTATCTACCTATTTTCCAATCTTGCCTTTTTTTAAATCTATCAATCTATTTATCAGTCAATCTGACTATCTATCTATTAATCTATTTCAATATCTATGTATCAGTCTATTTGTCTATTTATATATGCATCTATATGTTTATCTTACCATCTATCTATATATTTTACTATCTATCTATTTGTCTATGTATCATTTTGTATATATGTCTATGTGTCAATCTATATATCTATGTAACTATCTATCTTTCAATCTTACTATCTAACTATCTAACTAACTATCTAACTATCTTTATATCTATTAGACTATAATTTTATATTTCAATCTATTTATCTATATATCTATTTATATATCTATCTATCTAACTTTCTATTTGTATATCGATATATCTATTTATTGTCTAACTATCTAACTATCTATTAGTCTATTAGTAAATCAGTTTATATGTCAATCTATCTATTTATTTATCTATCTATATTTCACTTTTTCTATCTATGTGTATATCTATCTATTTTTATATCTTTCTATCTGCCTATTTACCTATCGCTCTATATAACTATTTGTCCATTAGTCTATCTGATGATTTGGTTATCTTTATATATGTATTTTCTTCTATCTTTCTATATGTCTATTTTTGTATCTATCTATCTATAGATCTATGTATTTATCTAACTATCTAAGTATCTAACTATCTATGTATCAATCTGTCTATGTATCATTCTATCTAACTATCTAACTATCTATTTTTTGATCAGTCTATTAGTCTATCTTTCTATCTGACTATCTATAAATATGTTTTTGTGTCTATTTATCTAATTGTCTATATATCTATTTGTCTATCTATCTATCTATCTAATTATATCTATCTATCTACCTGTCTATCATTCCTCTATCTTTTTGTCTACATGTCTATCATCCTTCTATCTATCTATCTACCTGTCGATCATCCCTCTATCTATTTGTCTATATTACTGTCTTTATCTCTCTATCTACATTTGAGTTTATCAATCAATAAGTCTATTTATCTTTCTATCAATATACAAAATTGTGTATTTGTCTATTTGTCTATATGTAAATCTTTCTATCTATCTATCTATCTTTATATCTATATATTGTGAATCTATCTAGATATCTATTTATCAACCAATCTATTTGTCTATATGTCTATATGTCTAACTTTCAATCTATGTATATATCTATCTAAGTATCTGCCTAACTATTTAACTATTTTTATGTTAATCTACCTATCAATAAATAAATAAATAAATAAATATATATATATATATATATATATCCATCTATCAATCTGTATATCTCTCTATTTGTATGTCTATCTATCTTTTTATCTATATATCTATCTATCCATTTGTCTATCTATCTATCTATATGTCTATCTATCTCATTATCTATTTATATATCTATCAATCTGTCTATCTATCTATTTGTCTATCTATCTGTCTATCTATCTCTCTATCTCTCTATCTATCTATCTGTCTGTCTGTCTATCTGTCTATTAGGCTATCAATCTATAAGTCTATGTGTCTATCCATTGATCTATCTATCTATCTATATATTTTTTCTAACTATGTTTGAGTTTATCTTTTTATTTGTATATCTATCTAATTGTCTATCTTTCTATTTAAATATATATCTATATGTCTAACTTCCTATTTGTTAATTTATTTAACTGTCTATGTATATATTTGTCTATCTATCCATCTATCAATCTATCAATTTATCTATCTATTTATCTTTATATCTTTCTAATTCACTAACTACTAAAAATCTATTAGTCTATTTATGTATTTTTCTATCTATTTAATTATTTAACTATATTTATATGTATTAGTCTATCTATCTATCTGTATATCTATTTATCAATCAATCTATCTATATGTTTATATGTCTATCATCAAATTGTGTGTCTATCTATCTATCTATCTGTATATCTATTTATTTTATTATCTATCTCTTTGTCTATCTATCTATATATCTGTCTATGTAACTATCAATCTATCTATCAATCTGTTAATCTATTTATATGTTTATATGTCTATCAGACTATCTATCTAATTGTTTAACTATATAATTGTCTATCTATTTATTTATCTACCTATCTATCTTTCAAACTATCTAATTGTATATTAGTCTATAACTATAATTTTCCATTTGTCTATATGTCTATCTATTTTTTTCTCTATGTGTCTATGTGTCTATATATATATATCTATCTATTTGCCTATCAATTTATATATTTATCTCATTTTTATTTTTCTATCTATCAATATGTGTATGTGTCTTTCTGTTTGTATGTGTCTATCTATCTATATTGCAATGTGTCTATCTATCTAATCTATCTATCGATCTATTGGTCTATCTATATATCGGTCAATAAATTTATTGGGCTATATACCTATCTATTTATCTATCTATCTCACTGTCTATAAATCTATCTATTTGTATATTTATCAATCTATCTATATATTTATCTGTCTATATATCTATGTATCTATCTATATATCTATCTGTCTATATGTTTATCTATCTATATGTGTATATCTTTCTATCTATCTATTTTTTGTTAATTTATCTATCTCCAAATCTATCAATATATCTAACTATTTATCAATCTATCAAAATATTTAACTGTCTATGTATTTATCTATCATTTTCATAAATATCTATATATCTATATATCTATATATCTATCTATATATCTACATATATTCTTATTTGGCTATCTATCTATTTGTCTTTCTAACTATATGCTTATCTGACTATCTTTCTATCTTTCTATCTATCTCTCTATCTATCTATATTTCAATCTATCTATCTACATATATATTTATTTGTCTATCTAACTATCTATATATCTATCTATCTACATAGTTATCTCTATATCTCCCCATCTATCGATTTGAATATCTATATAATATCTATCTATTGATTTGTCTATCTAAATATCTATCTATATGTTTATTTATATATCTTTTTGTCAATATATCTATCTATAATTCTTTCTATCTATCTATATGTCTATTTGTTTATCTGTCTAATAGTATATCTAACTATCTATTAATATGTTTATCTATCTATCTATCATTCTATTTATCTATCTATCTATCTATTTGTCTGTCTATCTATTTGTCTATCTTACTATATGTCTATCTATGTATCTTTCTACCTATCTATATATCTGTATATTTGTATATCTATCTATCTATTTATATTTTACATATGTCGATCTATCTATCTACTTATCTATCTATATATATTAGTATCTATCTATCCATTTGTCTATCTATTTATTTTCCTATCTGCATATCAATCTATCAATCTATCTTTCAATAATTCTATCTATCTATCTATATTTCTGTCTCTGTTTCTTTCTAGCTATTTGACTATCTGGCTGTCTATCTATCTGTCTATATATCTATCTATCTATTTTTATATCTATTATCTCATTATTCATCGATATATCTATATATGAATCTATATATCTATTTATCTATCTATATGTTTATCTATCTATTTCTCGATCTCTTTATATGTATATTTTTCGATCCATTTATCTATCTATCTTTTATATAATATTTATCTTTCTATCTATTTATTTATCTATCTCTGTCAGTCTATCTATCTATCTATGTATATTTTTATCTATCTATCAATGTATCTATCTATTTATCTATCAACCTGTCTATAATTTTAGCAATCTATCAGTCTATTTGTCTATTTTTCTATTTCTTTATGTTTTTATTTGTTTATTTATTTATCATATTATCTGACCATCTATTTGATTAACATTCTATGTGCCTATCTATCTTTTTAATTAATGATCTATTTTCCTATTTGTGTATTAGTCTATAATTGTATTTATTTATCTCTGAATCTATCTATATGTCTAACTATATATTTGTCTATCTATCTATCTGAGTATTTCTTTTTAGTTTATCATTTTATATCTTTATCTATCTACCTGTCCATCTCTTTATGTGTTTCTCTATCAATCTATTTATCTATTTTTTATGTGTTTATATGTTTATCTATCTATCAATCAATTTGTCTATATATCTATCTATCTAAGTATCTATTTATCTATCTATCAATCTATATCTCTACTTGTCTATATGGCTATTTGTCTATCTGTCTATCTCTATCTATCTATTTAATCAATCATCTATCTGTCTATCCATCTATCTAATTAACTATCTATTTTTTTATCTTTCTATTAGTAAATCTTTTTACCTATCTATCTATATATCTTTCTATTTATCTAACTATCTTTCTATATATCTACCTATCTATTTATCAATTTGTTCGTTTCTTTAGCTGTCTATGTGTTTATTTATCTATTTGTATATCTATCTATTTATCTATTTGCCTATCTTTCTATGTGTTTATTTATCTTCTATTTGTATATCTATCTATTTATCTATTTGCCTATCAGTCTATGTCTCTATCTATATATCTATTTATTTATTTGTCTATCTAACATAAATTTATCTATCTAACTAACAACTATCTGAATATTTTTCTATTTATCTATTTTATTTTTATCATGTTTAAATATCTTTTTCAAGCTATTTATCTATATATTTTGTATATCTATCTTTTTCAATTATCTATTATATCTATATATCTCTTCTGCCTATACTAATCTATCAATCTATATAT
>JAREIK010000434.1:495690-581810 GCA_029783825.1 Sapria himalayana
ATATAGATCGACAGATAAATTGATAGACAAATATATAGATAGACGATAATAGATTTACAGATATATATATATTGATATTAAGATATACAAATACATATATATATAGGCCGGTATAGATTAGAAAAAAGAGATAGATAGATACAAATATGGACAAATAGATAGATAAGTGGAAAAGATAGATAGATATATATATATAAATAGATAGATATACACATATAAAACATAGATGATAGCAAAGAGATAGATGGACAACCATATGGAATACACAGATAGATATATATATATATATATATATATAGAATAGATATCGATAATAAATAAATAAATAGATAGATAGATAGATACACAAACATAAGATAGATAGATATATATACAAATAGATAGATAAATATATACACATAGAAACAAAAGAGACATAAATAGATAGACAGATAGATATATAGACATATAGACCAACTAACAAAAGATAGACAAATAAATAGTTACTTAACATACATATGTGTTTAGAGAGATTGACAAAGATAAATAACTGATAGACTAATAGGCACAAAGATAATTAAATAGTTCGACAAATAACAAAAAGATACATAAACATATAGACAGATATATTGTTAGGTAGTTAGTGAAAGAGATAGATAGAAATAAAAATAGATAAATTAAAAGATTGACAAATTAATAATAGACAAATAGATACATAGACATATAGACAAATAGAAAGTTAGACATTTGATGGATAGATAGATAGAAAGATAGATACTTAGATAGTTACATATATTAATAGATTAACATATGACATATAAACAAATATATAGATAGATAGTCATATAGCTAGATAGTTTGATGGATATATATACAAATAGATATATTGATAGATAGATAGATAGACACAATAATAGATATATATAGAATATATATATATCTATATATATATATATATATATAATTATATGTAGAAAAAAATACATATAAAACATATAGAAATATGGAGATTAGATAAAATTGATATATAGATAGAAAATACATAGACTTATAGAATGATAAACATAAAGGCATATAAGAACATAAAGAGATAGTCATATAGTCAAATAGAGTGATAGATAGATATATATAATACAATATAGATAGATAAAAAGATAGAGAGATATAAAGATAGATATTAAGATACATAAATATATATAGATAAATAATAGATAGACATATAAACACATATAAATATAATCAATAGATAGATAGACTTATAGACTAATAGAAAAATAATAGTTACATAGATAGATAAATAAATAGACAGACAATTAATTAGTTAGTTAGAGAATTAGATAGATAGACACATAAATAGATATATAGATAGGCAAATTGAAATATAGAAAAAAGATAGATATCCTATAGAAATAGACAAATAGTTAGATAGATTGATTAATGCAATGTTAAATGATAGATTAATACATAGACAAGATTAGTAAATGGCAACCGATAAATAATAGATAGACAGATAGAAAAATAGGTAGATAAATTAAAGAGACATTTAGACTTATAACTATAGACTAATAGACTAATAATATTTTAGATATGTAGACATATAAATAGAAGATTTATATAAAATATATAGTTAAATAGATAGACAAACATATAGCTAGATAGATAGATAATAGATGATTGATAGAATGATAGATTGATAGACTCATAAGACATAAGATAGTTAGATAGTTTAGACATATAAATAGATAGAAAAATAGATAGTTACATAGATATTATAGATTTAAACTTAGACATATATAAAAATATAGATATAGTAGACATATAAATATAGATCAATAGAAAGAAATATATGAAAATAGATATATATTTAGTTAGAGAGATCTATAACATATATATAGATAGACAGATAGACAATAGATAATCAATAGATTAATAGATTGATAGTCAGATAAAAATATAGATAGATAGACAGATAGATAAAATATATAGACATCAGACAGACAGATAGATAGAGAGAATAGACCATATAATTGATATATTTTAGTTAGTTAGTAAATTATTGATAGAAATATAAACAAATAGATAGATTGATAATTAATTGATTGATACATAGACAAATAATAAATAGACAGGTAGACCAAAAATACAAATAGAAAGTTAAGTCATATATATATATATATAGTTAATGAATAGACATATAGAAAATTATACAAATTGATAGATAGACAAATATAAATAGACAAATAGATAGATGGATAGATTCAAGACTTATAGATTGATATATTAAGATAGATATAGAGATAGATCGATAGAAAGATAGATATATTTCTAGATAGATAGATAGACAGATAGATTGATAGATAACAGATTGACAAATAGATAGATACACAATAGATAGATAAACATATAAATAGATATATAAATAGATAGAAAATTAGACATATAGATAGATATATTGTTAGTTAGTTAGTGAATTAGATAGTTACAAAGATAAACACATATATAGATTAATAGATTGATAGATTGATAGAGAGATAAATATATACATAGATAAATAGATAATTAGATAAATAGAAAGTTAGAAATATATACAGATATAAAGATAATTAGACAAACATATAGATAGTTTGACAATAGATAGATAGACTAATATATAGATAGATAGACGATTGATGGATGGATAGATAGATGGATATAGAAGAATAGAAAGATAGATGGATATACAACTATATAGATATATAGACTTATAGATTGTTAGACTAATGGAAATATAAGAAAAGATAGATAGAGAGATAGATAGATTTGGTAGATAGATAAATAGACAAATAAATAGATAAATAGATAAATAGATTAATAGATAGACATATTGACAAATATATAAATACACATATAGATTGATAGACAAATAGGTAGATAAATAGATAGATATATAGTTAGATCGATAGATAAATAGGTATATCGATTAACAAATAGATACACAGATAAATATATAGATAGATAGAAAAATAGATAGAAATATAGATACACAAAAAATTTAATAAAAGATAGACAGACATATAGAAAGATAAGTAGATAGAGTGATAAATAGACAAATAGACAGAGAGATATATAAACAGATAGAAAAATAATAAACATATAGAAATATAGAGAGATAAATAGATAGATATATAAGAGATAGATAGACAAATAGATAGATATATATAGATAGATGGAAAGACATTTAGATATAAAATATAAATTGATATATATATAGATAGATTGATAGAAAGATATATAATCAGATAGATAGACAAATATATAGACAAATATATAGAGAGAAAGATAGATAGATAGACAAATAAATAGATGGAGAAATATATAGATAGACAGATAGATTAATAGATAGATAAAATATATAGATTGATTAATTGATTGAATGATAGGCACATAGACATATTAAGATAGATAGATAGTTAGTTAGTTAGTTAGTTAGACAAATAGATGTACAAATAGATAGATAGATTGATTGATAGATTTATAGATAGTTAGTTAGATAGTTAGATAAACAAATAGATAGATAGTAAGATTGATATAGAGATAGATAGATAGACAAATAGATAGTTAGACAGATAGATAGATAAATAGACAAATAGATAGATATATAGATAGTAAAATTGTTAGACATAAAGAAAGACAAAGAATTAAATAGATAGATATATTGATAAATAGTTAAATAGACAGAGACATATATATAGATATATTGATAGATATAAAGTTAGATAGAAAGTTAGAAAGAGAGAAAGATAGATAGATAAATAGACTATATATAGATCGATAGATAGACAAATAAATAGATGGAAAGATAGACAGATACATAAATATATAAATAGATAGAAAGATAGGTAGACATATTGATTGATAGATAGAAAAATAGGGAGATAGATTGTCTGGTTGATAGATAGATTGATAAATATATTGATAGACAGATTGATAGACAAATTGATAGATAGATTAATAGATATATTGATAGATAGATAAATTGATAAATAGATATATAGATAGATATATAGATAAATACATATATAGATAGATAGATAGACTATTAGAAAGACAGGTAGATAGATAGATGGATAGATTGATAGATAGATAGATAGATAGATAGATAGATAGACATATATATAGAAAGATAGATAGACATATATATAGAAAGAAAGAAAGATAGATAGATAGACAGGTAGATTAATTGATAGACATATAAATCAATTGATATATAGATAGGTAGTTAGATAGATAGAAAGATAGATAAGCAAATAGATAGATAGATAGATAAATAGATAGAAAAATAGATATACAGATATAAAGATAGATAGATATATAGATAGATAGATAACCATATATATATATTGACTGATATATAGATAAATATATATATAATATACTTATATATATATATATATATCTATATAAAGATAGATAGATAGATAGATTATATATATATATTGAGTGATATATAGATAGGAGATTGGACAGCTAGATAGAAAAATAGATAGAGATATAGATAGAAAAATTATTAGAGATAAATAGACAAATAGTTAATCAGATAGATAAATTGATAGATAGATAGATAGATATAGAGATAGATAGATGGATAGGTATACAAATAATAATACAAATAGATAGATAGATAGATAAAAGATAGATAGATAGACACATAAATTGTTTGATAGATAGAAAGACACATAAATAGTTTGATAGATAGATAGACAGACAGATAGGTAGATAGATAGATAAATAGATAAATAAATAGATAGAGAGAAATATAGATAGAAAAATATATAGATACACATATAGATAGACACACAGATCAACACATAGATAGATATATATAGACCAAATAGAAATGCAAATAGATAGATATATAAGAATATAGTTATAAAGTTAGATATCAATACAGATAGTTAGATAGATTGATAGAGAATAGATAGATAGATGTACAGATATATAGACTTAAAAATAAGCATATAGATAGATAGACAAATAGATAGAAAGAGTGACAGACAAATTGACACAAAGTTAGGTAGATAGATAGATAGATAGATAAAAGATAGACAGATAGACAGTCATATAGATAGATAGATTGATTGATAATCAGATAAATATATAGATAGACACATAGATAGATAATTAGATAGACAAATAAAATTAAACTAGATAGATATATATTAATATAGATAAAAATTTAGATATCAATACAAATAGATAGATAGACAGAAAATAGACATATATAGACAGATAAATAGATAGAAAGAATGACAGACAAATTGACACAAAGTTAGGTAGATAGATAGATAGATAAAAGATAGATAGATAGACAATCATATAGATAAATAAATAGATAGATAATCAGATAAATAGACAGATAGACACATAGATAACCACAGATAGATAGATAAACAAACAAATAGATAGTCAGATAGAATGATAGATAGATATAATAGATTTAAAGATAGATAGACAAGTAGATAGACAACAAATAGATAGAGAACAAATAGATATACATATAGTAAAAAGATAGAAAGATAGATAGAAATTCATTTAAATAGAGTTATAGATAGATAGTTAAATAGATATATAGATAGACAAATAGATAGTGAGAAATATAGATATTTAGACATATAGATTGAGAGCTAGTTAGACAGATTAATAGCCAGATAGAAATATATATAGATAAATATAATATATACTAATAGATAGTCACAAAAAAGATAGATAGATAGTAGATACACAGATAGATAGATAGATAAACAGGTAGATAGTGATAAAATAGACAAACAGATAGACATATAGATTAACAATTAGATAGACAGGAAAGATAAACAAGCATATATAAAGATAGATAGATAGATAAATATATAGATAAAAAAATAGATTAAAAATAAATAGACAAATAGATAATTCAAAAAAAAAATTATATAAATAAGGACTAAAATAACTTTTTTTATGATGTATTAATTTTTAAAAAAATTATAAAAAAATTTTTCTAAACTTTTTAATTAAGAAACTTTAAAATTTGTATTAAAGTAACATTACATAATTAATTCATAAGTATAATAAATTTTTTTGATATTTTAAAAATTAAATTAACATACACTAAAATTTCTACTAATATAAATGTAAAATTATTAATTGTATTATAAAATAAAAAATATATTCAAAATTATTTGAATTGATAAATAAACTAGTAAATATTAATATTATTATAAGTATAAAAAAAATTTTATGATAATAGGAATCTTTTAAAAAAATAATTAATACAAAATTTTAAAAATCTTGAAATATAATAAAAATATAAAATTTTTCAATAAAGTTAAAAAATAATAGTTAAATATTTTAAAATAAATACATAAATGTTTGCTGCTACTAAAATTTATTAGAATTAAACAATTGAGAAATATTTTTACTATTAGCTTTTAATATTAAGTCTTTATTAAAATAATAAATATAACTTTTTTTAATTATCTTCTCACTTTATGTAATTTTTTGAATTTAAAAATTATTAATGATATCAATAATATGAAATTTTATGCCTTTATAATTATTTCATATTATCATCATAAAAATTAATATGAATTCTTAAAAATTTATAACCATAAAATATAAAATTTTATATATTTTTTAACATTAAGAGTATTTTATAACTCTTAGGAGAGTGGCTAGAAGAAAAATCATCTTTTCATGTAAGTCTTATTATATGAAGTTTGTTAATTTTGTAGCTATTTGATATTTTTTTATAAGGCTAAACATATATATATATTTTAAATTATTTATATATTTATTGTTTAATTAATATTATAATAAAAAATTGTAAGGTGTTTGTTTTTCATGTGTACCTTGCTACATGCACATTAATTTTATTGAAAAATTTTTGATAGTAAATAAAATAAATGAGACTTTTTGTATTTTATATATATATTGTTTATTTAATGTTTTAATAATTAAAAATATAAATATTTTTGTAATATATATATATTCACTTGTTGTCGAGACTCGAGAGACAACTCTAACAAGTGAAGCGCAAGTCCTCCATAGTCAACCATTTATCTCTCGACACCGACGCATCAAAACTTAATCGAAGATAAACGATAATTTGTTATTGATTTGAGGTACATTTTATACCCTAATTCTCATCGATTATCTTAATGCAAGCCTGTGTGTTTTGATTCTGTTATTTTTTTTACTGAAATTCTTCTTCATTAATCACCATGGTATGCTTGGATTGATTATATAAACTTATTCGTATACATACTTTATTCATTTGTGATATAATGCATTCTAATTGTGTAGATGTTGATGGTGCACATTAGGTATGCCGACTTGATATCTACATCAATATACATAACTATATATAAAAAGTATACATAAACATATGTGTATTTTAAATAAGTGTATTTAGACATAACTATACATCAATATACATGTGTGATATAATTCGAATTTCTTATATAAGTGTATTTTACTATATCTATAACTATAAAAATGGTATACATAAACACAACTATGTATAAATATAACAACGTATATTTAATATACATATATATATAGATATATAACTATATATACATGTATTTAAAAATATGTATATCAACATATTACTATATATAAATGTATTTATCTACATTAATACCTATACATAGCCATATGTATAATTATATTTAATTACATGAAAAAATATATATAACTACATCTACATGTATATCTACAAGCTCTATAAAGTTAATATCTATTCATATCATTTATCTCATTCATACAAGTTTTTTTTGGATATTGTATATATATCATTTTCCCATATATTTTAGGAACTTAAATTTAATTTTTTAAATCGTAAATGTTTTTTTTTGTATTTTTATGCATGTATAAATCATTATGATTTAATATGGTTAGGGTTTGCATTTTTGTATTACTTAATATCATTTAACTAAAATTGATTTCTAATAAAATGTTCATTTGTTAAAATTCATTTTGTAAATTTCAAAACAAATAATAATATGATTGTGTAATAAATATTATAAAAAATTTTTAAAATATATATGTGATGTAGTTTCAAATTTACAAAGATAAAACTTTAAAAATAAAATTTATTTACAGAATAAAATTTGCACCTCATAATATTTAATATGTTATATTTATTATAAATAAATAATGTTTGAAATGTATTTATTAATTACAAATAAAATATTGTAATGTATTAAATTTGAAAAATAAAATTTACAAATAATTATTTAAAAAAACAAATTCATATATTTAGTGGTCATTTATATATTTTAAATAAAAAAATAATTACTTGTAGAAAAATGTACTTTGTATTTATATAGTAATCTATTTTGTTTGAACATAATTAAAGAAATAATTGATTTTTTACAAAATAATAAAGGCATGTATTTATATGCACTACATTATATTTGTTTGAATTTTAAAGTTTCTAAAAATTTATTAATAACAATAAATAATAGGTAGAAATTTATCATAGACATTAATATTTTAATAAAAAAATTATATAGAAAAACAAAAACAATATTATCTATTTATGAACTATATTTTCATTTTTAACATTATTGTAAAATCAAAATAATTTACAAATATGCCAACTTCATTTATTTATATGAGTATAATGATAGGTATTTTAATATAAATATTAAAAAAACAACAATTTGAATAAAATAGAAGCTTATATATTTACTTCATAATTTCATTTTACGCATTAATATGCTTCATACACACACACACACACACCCAAATATTTGTTTTAAATATAAAGAATTTACAATATTTTATAAATTGTGTACAATATATAATATTTTATCTTAATTAAATTTTCAAAATCAAAATATTTAAATACATTTACACAAACACATACACACATATATACTAGTTTCATGTGTAACTTTAGAAATATATTACATATATAGGTTTATGTGTGTGTTTGTGTAGGTGTAGAGTAGTATATACATGCATACAAGTATATACACACTACTTTTAAAATATAGATACATGTGTGAATATATACACAAGTACAAAAATGTGTATGCTAATATATATTGTATACTAATGTATATAGATGTATAAACGTGTGTATGTGTGTAGGGTAGTGTATATGCACATTTTATTCATACATACATATGTTAATATCAACATTAATTTTGCGAAGAAAAATACTTAAGCACATAAATATTAACATGTTCCACAAATTCATGAGAGCATGAGCAAAAAGTGGGATTATTGCAAGATACTACTAATATCCCATCTATAACACTTTGCCTCAAAATTTGATCAGATTACTACTTGCAATGATAAGGTACATTCAATACTACATATCATGGAGTTATATTTTCATTCAATACTATAATTTGTTCAAATAATAAATTTTATTTAATATCTTCTTCAACAACTCTTCTATCATCTTTTTCTAGTCTTGATAAGCTATTTTAAATTTTGATTATATGTACATTTCTTATTTAATATCTTTAATTCAAACTATTGTAATAGAAAAAAACATTAAATCAATCTAGGCCTGAAATCTTTCTTTTCTATGAGATATTTGATTATAGAATATTTAGTATATTTTATGCCTTTGGTTCCCACTAAATATGATATTAATTTCCCAAGAGAAAAGATTATTGATACAAGTTCTTTCTCTATAGTGGTGTAATTCAATTAGGCATTTTAGAATGTGTTGTTATCATAGTATATTATAACTATTTATAAATATTTTATAAATATATAAAACTTTTCAGAATTATATTTAACTATATTTGTAACTATGTAAATTATTTTTATAACTATATTAATAAATATATATAATTATTTTTCAACTATATAATATTTTATAACTATATGAGTAATTCTAAATAACTATATTTTTAACAAAATATATCATATGTATAATAATATATAACTATATATAATTGTATTTTACTATAAGTATATTTTTAACTACATACATATTTATAACTATATGTGTATAACTATATATAAATATTTGTATGATTATGTAATACTCTATATAATTAAATAAAATTATTTTTGTATATATGTATACTTATATGTATTCATATAATTAAATTTATATATTTATTTATAACTTTGTATATATTTATGTATAAATACTTATAACTACTTGTATGAATATATCTATATATAATTATATGTTTAACTATATATAACTCTATTTTTAATTATATATACTATAGGTATAAGAACATATATAGGTTAACCACCCTCTCTGGTGACCATCATTTGAGGTTTATTGATTCTGTTTCTTTCTCTCATCAGATCTCTTTACTGCGATACGACAAAGGGATTGAGTTTTAGTGGAAAAATGAGGTTTATGTTCACAAAGCTATTCAGCAGGCTGTTTAACAACAAGGAGATGAGAATTTTAATGCCAGGTCTTGATGTTGGCATTAAGACAACCATTCTGTAAAAGTTGAAGCTTGGTAATATTGTCACCACAATTCCTACTATTGTCTTCAATGTAAAGATTGTTAAATACAAAAATATCAATTTCACTGTGTGGGATGTTGGGGGTCAAGACAAGATTTGCCCTTTTTGGAGGGATTACTTCCAAAATACCAAATGTCTCATATTTGTGGTGGACAACAATGATAGAGATTGAGTTGTTGAAGCCAGAGATGAGTTGCATAGGATGCTAAACAAGGAAAAGCTTCAAGATGCAGTTTTGCTAGTGTCTGCCAATAAGCAAGATCTTCCCAATGTGATGAATGCAGCTAAAATTACTGACAACTAGGACTTCACTCTCTTCTCCAATGTCATTGGCATATTCAGAGCAGCTATGCTACCTATGGCGAGGGCCACTACGAGGGTCTTGATTAGTTTTCCAATAACATTACCAGCAAATCATAAACAATTTTAGCAGGATGAGTCAAACTTTGTTGACATATCTGGATGTGGATCTAATCTTTGCCTATTTTGCTTGAGTTTTGTTCTATTATGTGGATGACATCACCTGTTTCTAGGGTGATTTAAATTGTATTTATATTTATATATCGCATGCCTAAAATACTAGACCGCATTTACTTTGTTCTGATCTGTTACAAGCCGAACTTGTTTATTTTCTGTTTTGTGTCTTTTTGCCTTTGAATCCCAAAGGTATAAGAACATATAACTATAAATAATTATTTTTGACTATATGGATAACTATAAAATATTATACATAACTATATTTAAAAATATAATTAACAACATATATTAAATATACATTTATAAATTAGTTTATAAAAATGTATTTTACCATATATATATATATATACCTATAGATAACTATATGAATACAGATATAAAATTATATAACACACACACACACACACACACACACACACATATATATATACATACATGTATTAATATAAGTATAACTATATGTGTAACTATATGTATAACAACATGTAACTATATTTATAATTAAATGTATAATAACATACAACATTATGTTTAACTATATGTGTATAACTATATATAAATAGTTGAATAACTATATATAAATTTTGTATACCTATATAACACCCTATATAATTAAATATAACTATATTTGTAACTATGTATACATATATTTATATCTATATATTTATTTATAACATTATATATTTATGTATAACTATTTGTATTAATATATTTATATATAACTATATGTTTAACTAAATAAAAATATCTATAGCTATATATACAATATGTATAATAACTCATAACTATAAATAATTGTATCTTATTATATGTATAACTATAAAAGCTTTATACATAACTATATTTAAATATATAAGTTACAACTTATATTTAATATTTATTAGTATATATTAGTATATAAAAATGTATTTTTTCATATCTATACCTATACATTACTATATGTATAAATATATAAAATTATATGATATACCTACATGTATAAATATAAGTATAACTTTATGTGTACTATATGTATAACCACATGTAACTATATTTACAATTACATGTAGAACAACATACAACATTATGTTTAATTATATGTGTAACTATATATAAATATTTTTAAAACTAAATAAAACATTATATAATTAAATATAACTATATTTTTAACTTTTTATACATATGTGTATACATATTATAAATCTAAATATTTGTTTATAACTTTGTATAAATTTATGTAAAACTAAATATAATTAATTATGTGAATATATATATATATCTAAATGTTTAACGATATATAATTTTTTATAACTATATATATTATATGTATAATAAAATATAACTATACATAATTTTATCTTGCTATATGTATAACAATAAAAACTTTATACATAACTATATTTAAATATATAATTAACAATATATATTTAATATACATTTTTATATATTAGTATAAAAAATGTATTTTAGTATATCCATACCTATACATAATTATATGTATAAATATATGAAATTATATGAAAAAATATATATACATACATGTATAAATATAAGTTTAACTATACTTGCAACTATGTGTATAACCATATGTAACTATATTTATAATTATATGTAAAAAAACATACAACATAATGTTTAACTATATGTGTATAACTATATATAAATATTTGTATAACTATAAAAAACTCTATATAAATAAATAAACTTTATTTTTAATTATGTATACATATATGTATACATATATGTAAAGCTATATATTTATTTATAAATTTCTATACATTTATGTATATCTACTTATAACTACTTGTATGCATATATCTATATATAACTATATGTTTAACTAGATGTAACTATTTATAACTACATTTACTTTATGTGTCCTAAAATATAATTATATATGGGATAATACTAATTTGTTGCACTAACTTAAAATTACATGACAAAAGATATAATATCAACAATATGTAAGCACATAGCATGAGAGTGTCTGTTGGTCATGCTCATATATGTTAAAATACAAATAAGGGCCGAACTGTTATCTAATTCAAGTCCTGGGCCTCAGGCTCATATATGAACTTATGTATGACAAAAGATTTAATATTTGATAGGTTTGTACAAAAGAAATTTTCTTTTATGTAATTACAATGCGTGGGTCGAATATTTACCGATTTCAGCTTTATCAAAAGGAGGCCTAGCTTAAATTATCTTCATTATTCCTAAAACATTTCTTTTGCACTCTCTTTCTCTCTAAACATTATTGTTGGACATCTTTTAGATTTTTGTTGAAGCTGTATGACAATCAACTTTAATTTGTGTTTGTTCGTGTCTATAATAACTGTTTATATATATATGTGAATATGTTTCTGCGTCCCCGAATTTTTTGGGTAGAGTTTTAGCATATTTATAGGTATGTAAAACCTTCGCTGGTCCTCCATGGTGCTGGGAACAACACCTTAGCTTCTGAAGCTGTGAGTAGAACCAAAAAATTAATTCTATGTAAATGCATGTTTGTTCTTTACACTCTTATTTTGTGCAGATACGTGTCATCACAGTTTAGATATGTGACTGATTGTTATCAATTTTTAGTTTGTAAATGTAGTATGTTATCCTCCATGTGCAGGTGTAACAATGTTCTCTATCTGCGTGGAGTACTAGAAGAAAAAGAACAAAAAATACTATCCATTCCTTAGAGACCTATATGCGTGTTTTTTAAGTCCTATATTATTTTCTTCTGTTTTCTTTGATGGTATGTGTATTTGCATTAAAGTACAAGTGTGTGTGTCATCTAAGGCTATGTATCATATATATATATATATATATATATATATATATATATGTACATATAATACTAGAGTATATACATAAATATATACTTGGTTTAAATGTACGTATATACTAAATATATATCTATGTATATACAGAGTATATAAGTACGTATATATAGAGTATATATGTTCATATATACTGAGTATATTTGTACGTATATACTTGGTATATACTTACTTTTATGTTGTAGTATATACATACGTATATACTTGGTATATATGTACTTTTATGTTGTATATACGTATGTATATACCGAATATATACATAAGTGAATGCATATATTTATTTGTAGACATGTATATATTGTCATACGCACACACCTATTTACACACAAAAACACTTTTGAATGTATAATTACGCTGGCTTGTATGGTCATCATCGTGCATTGCTCACTAATATAGGTAATAAAAGAAATTGATATTAGACTTTTCCTAAAGCTTTGGGATGATATTTTTGGTCCAGTCCATCCAGACACATAGAGGTTGGTCTTAAAAATCATTGTAATTATATTGATATGCAATTATCACATGGTACAAAGCAAATGTATGAGTAAATAAGTTTTGTTGCTCTAGATTCTACAATGATTGGTTCTAATTGTACTAGGTCTTAGAATGATGTTGATGATGATGCTCATGTAGAGTCGTGTAATTCTGGTCCAGGAGGAATATCAGTTCCTATTTTGGGAAAAGCAGCTTGTCACCTCCTCAAAAACTCCCTCATTCTCAAGCTCATAAGTCGAGCATCATCACCCGCCATATTTTTTATTATTAACGGTGGCTGTGGCAGTGGCGGTAGTGGTAGTAGCGGCGGTATCAGAGGTAGCACCGGCAGTAGCAATAGTGGTAGCAGGAATAAAAGAAATGGTAGCAACTGTGGCAGCAGCAAAGGTAAGAGCTGCAGTAGCAGTAGTAGCGGCAATAGTGGCGGTAGCAGCGGTAACAGTAGTGGTAGTGGCAGTGGAGGCAACGGTAGTGGCAGTGGCGGCAACGGTAATGGCAGAGGCGGCAACGGCAGTGGCAGTGGCGGCAATGGCAGTGGCAGAGGCGGCAACGGCAGTGGCAGCGGTAGCAATGACACCGACAGCGGTGACAGTGTCAGCGGCGGTAGGAGCGGTAGTGGTAGCGATAGCAGGAGTAGTGGATGGAGTGGTAGGGGTAATGGCAGTAGCAGCTGCAATAGCAACATCAACAAATATGATATATACATACATACATATGTAGTATATACGTACGTATAATACTACAGTATTTTATGTACATATATACTGAGTATATTTGTACTCAGTATATATGTACACATAATACTGTAGTTTTTATGTACATATACTACTGTAATATATGTACGAGTAAAATGCTAGTATATATTTACATATATACTATAGTATTATATATTTATCAAAACATAATTTTTTTATTTTGATTTGATTGAGTTGTTTAAATTTCTTACCGATATGGTACCATATTATTTCCCATACAAAGCTTGTATGAGTGATGAGATTTTTCACTAGACATGATGTGTCGTGACTCTAACAGATTTGTTGCAGCAAAAAAATGGTGATCGAAGGAGTAGAGGGTGAGAAAGCAATGTCAATGAATGGATAGATTATACTTTATGCACTGTCGGTAGATACATTGACGAATAAGATGTAATAAAATTTTATTATTTTTTTGTTTTAATTATGTAAAATATTGTATTAGAATATGTTATTAAATATTTTTATTTTGTGTTAATTATAAATTATCATTTATAGTTTCTATTTTTATTCAATTTAATATAAAAAGATTAAATCATTTAATTAAAAAATTTTAAAATAAATAAAATTTTGAGTGAAAAATTCCTAGCTAAATTTGCTAGGGAATTATTATTAGCTAATTTAGCTAGGGATATCTTTATTTTAGCAAGGGATTTTTCTGGTACTAAATTTATTTAGCTAGGGACTATTTTCATCGCTAATATTTAGCGATGAGCACTTTAACATGTGAATACTTCTGTTGTTATATCCATTTAGCAATGGAAAATCTTATTTATCTTGCTAATTTAGCTAGAAAAATTATTTTTTATAGCTAGGAATTTTCCGTCGCTAAATTTTTAGCTAGGGACACTTTCCCTAGATAAATTTTAGCGACGAGAACTTTAGATAGGGAATTAATCTGTTGTTAATCCATATTTATATCCCATCTAGTGATGAAAAATGCCCATTTAGCTAGGGAATTGTCCCTAGCTTTATGGGATTTTTTTTGTAGTGAGGAATCTGGATGAAGAAATTCCTGTTATATTATGCAATCTTGAAAAAATATTTTCTCCTAGTTTATCCGACTCAATGGAACATCTTCCAGTGCTTTTGGCTTATGAAGCTAGGATTGCTGGTCTTGTCCATTATAATTTGATGTATCCTTTAGAAAGATAATATTAATTCACTAAATAAATTCTTTTCAATATATATTTTTATATACACAAAAATGACTTGTAATTTTTAATAATCTTTTTGTAGATACTATAGGAAAATAAAGCATAAATTAATGAATAAGGCTTAGGTAGAGGGTTCTATATCAAAAGTTTATATTAAGGATGAGGCTGTAAAATTCACATCATTCTATTTCAAAGAAGGAGATCCAACTTTTCCACTTAAGGAAGAGTGGAATGAAGTTTATCTTTATGACAAAGTGGATAATGATATGTTTGAAATTTTCAAGCCTCCGGGTAAAGCAATTGGTGCTGAAAGAAAATGGTATCTAACAGAATATTAATATACTGCAGCTCATCTATATGTCCTAATAAAATACCCAGAGGTTCAACCATGTTGGTATTGTTGTTATAATCGAAGATGTGGTAGGGGATGAAGACATCCTTTAAGTCGCATCTTTTGAGATGGATACTTGTGGAGATGTAGATGTTGATGAAAATTTAATTTATTATGAGTAAGAAATGAGTGATGAAAAGGAGTTTGAAAATCATGTTACTACATATGAAGAATAAGAAAAACCAGATTTGAATAATTCTGATGAGAATGAGTAGGCAGTGTGTTTTATATTATTTTAATTATTAATCATCTTTATTTAGTTTCATTGCCTTTAGCATTTTTTATAGATATGGCACGTGGACGAGGTAGAGGCAGCACATTGCAAGGTCGTATGAGTTATGGAATAGGCAGTACAATCTCACGTATGCTCGAAACTAGTAGAGGATCATGGGTGGATGAGATGCCATAGTAGATAAAGAAGGCTGTGAATGTACCATAGTAGCAGCATCAATTGACTGATCCACATAATTGTCCTGAGATTTTGATGAATGATCAAAAGACATGGGAGAGAGAGGAGGGAGAGGATGGAGATGTTGGAGAGTCTTCCTTAGAGCACCATACTGACGAGATACTCCCTATTGCTCAATTTGATCAGACAATTGATAATCCGTAAGATATAAAACATAACAAATTATTTATCAATTTTTTTATTTATTTCTTACTTGCTAATAAATTTTTTGTTGCATGATGAAGTTAGAGCCATCTTGTTCCATTTCTAGAGTTCTGAGGTCAATTTCAGGAAGTCCTTTAAACCTAATGGACATAATTGGAAGTCACTCAAAGATAGAGACCAATTGATGATTTGGAGAGAATTTAAGGTAAATATTACTACCTAAAAATTTTTACATATTTTATTTATTCTTTTGTTCATTGATTAAAAATTGTTTATTTATGGATGCTAAAGTTTATAGGTAGACACAGCCAAAGGAGGCGGTCAAAAGTGTATTCTACAAACATGATGCCAGTTGGTATAAAGACACCATGTATGAGATCAAAGATAAATGGTTGAAGAAGAAAGAAAAAGATTCGAGTGTCCTAGATCATGTTTTCAAGGAGTGGAGGAGCAGTTTGAAAGATTTGGATTATAGAAAGAGGTGATAAAAAGAGTGGCAATCGTCGCTTAGAGTAGGCTAGAAAGGGTAGTGGCATGTTTACACACACTTGTAGATCTCGCTCTATGGTGAGCACGAATGAGCATTGGTATTATTTCTAATTTATACTTTTTATGTTTATTACTTTGTGAATTATGTTTAATTATGCCTAAATTTCATTTCTCATAAAGAATTTTTTTTCAATATAATTAACATATGTATTGGGTGTAATTATAGACATGCAAAAAGAGTAAGAAGTTCAATCCTCTTCATTTATTCAGATACATGCACATTAAGGCTCATTATGATTAGACTTTTGTTGATCAGAGATCTCATGCAGCAAATGTAAGTTTATATAAGAAAATTAATTTTTCTTTTTTTTTTGTTTAAATATAAATTGAAATACTTTTCGTAGATTTTTATTAGGTGAGATATGAGGAAATGTTAGTTACTACGACTCAAGAGTATTCCTATTCTACTTCAGGATCATGTGATGGTGGAACAAGTACTTCTCATTCATCATCTTCACTAGTTTATATGAATCAGAATTGGTATGTGGTTGTTGATGGCAAGGAGAATATGCCCATCTATGACATTTGTTTTCCGACATCATCATTCTACTTGCAAAGACAACTAGATTGTGAAGGTGAATTTTTAGGGCCAGTTTCGAATTTGTTCTTGAAGAAGGAGGAATTTCAGGACGTGATGCAAAATTTGATACTGTTTCAGTTGGCCGATACCAAGTGACGCATGATTGACTATGAGGATGATAGGGATGAGTTGCATATGCATTTTGACTGGCTTACAAAAATGTTGTTGAATGGAGGACTATAGTTCAACCATAATGATCTACCTCAGATTGTTTAGTTTAATGCTCTAGCTACCACAACTACTCCATCACCAACAGTAGCACCTGCAAACCCACATCAGGACTAGCAGTAGCAGACAGCTCTACCCTAGTACTGACATCTCACCGTGTAGACCAGAAATGTCGTAGTATAACGATTATGATACTGGGTTGCATGATTGATTGTATTGCACTCAAGTTTTTTCAATGTCTTAAACTTTGAATTTAGATTTTATCTTTTTATTTTTTTTATCTTGATGTTTTTAATATATATATGCAGTATATATAGTTGTTTGCTAGAATTAATTGGATTTTTTTGGCATGTTATTCGTATATGTTTCTATAGCAACTACATCAAAACTGGAAGTTAATTGGATGATTTTATGTATTATTTGTTCCAATTTCTGTAGCAACTACAGAAAAACTACAAAAAAAAATTTGGTTGGTAATTACCGACCAAATTGTGACCAAAACTTACCAAAATTTTTTAATATTAATGGTCGGTAAATGATTACCGAATGGTCGGTAATATTTTTGTAGATCGATTACCTACCAATGATTTTAAAATATTTTTGGTCAATTTTTTGTCACAATTTTTTCGGTTCTTACCGATCATTTTGTGACCATTTATTGACCTAATGCTTTTTGTCAAAAAATGGTTGGAATATATTCAAAAATGATTGCTATATAGTTGAAAATTATTTGTCGGTAAATGGTCTGTAATTGTTGGTACTTACCGACCATTTGGAGATCATTTACCGACCTAATGTTTTTTGTTAGAAAATGGTCAGAATATCATTGGATATTGGTTGTCGGTAATTGGCCTCAAAATGGTCAGTTATTACCAACCATTTTGAGTCCATAAAATGACTAAGTGCTTTTGGTCTGAAAATAGTTGGAATTTAGTCTGTAATTATTTGTCGGTGAATAGTCTGTAAATGGTCATTAATTACCAACCATTTAGAGACCATGTACTAACCTAATTAATTTGGTTAGAAAATTATAGGAATATAGTCGGTAAATGTTTGTCGGTTGAAGATTGGTAAATGGTTAGTAATTTATTGACCGACTGATTTTTTATCATTAAAAAATTTAGCGACGAGTAGAATTACGACCAATGATTTTGGATGGTAAATGGTTGCTATTTGGTTTTCGACCAAAAAAATTGAAATTAGCGACCAAAAAATTGGTCGATAATTCAATAAATTTTAGTAGTGAAATTATATAATTGAAGTGCCTACTGTTGTGCCATATTACTATGCACGCTGTCAACAAAAACATTACTCCACGACTACAATGCCTATTGTGCAATTGAGGTGCCTACTACCATGCACAACTCTTTTATCATGCATAACTAGGCAACATCCTTTTTATGGAGTAGATGCTCATCTTACACAGTATGTAATGGTAGTATATGGAACATTACTGCAGCTTGTAAGCCCATTTCCCCTATGTTGGCACAATGTATGTTCTCTCATTTTTTAAGATTTTGAACCCTTACATGACTCAAGTTTTGATTTCCTTAAAGTTTTGGCTTTGATACTATGCATAATTATATGTCAAACATAAAACTTGATGAAAAACACATAGTAAAAAAATTACAAGCAATCCTTTCATATAATATAATGGGCCAATGAATTGAAGCAGTCTAGATGTTAGGTGCTTCTATCAATAATAACATAAAAATAATAAAATAAGTAAAAAACACAAAAGATATGATTATAAACTATAATAATTAGTATTAATTAATATATTGTTTATTTTTTTGTAATATTAATATGGTAATATTAGTTAAGAATGGGTTCAATAAAATTTGTGAGTAACTCTTGAGTTCAAAATCCATGAACAATGAAGTGTCTCACACATTATATGGCTTTAGTTGTTTGATTTGTAAGCTATTACAGCATTCTATTGCTGACTATTGTTTGTGCTATGTTTACATGTTACACTCATGAACTTTTACCATTTTTTATGGAACAACCAGAACATCAGCAGCTTATTATTGACTCAGGTACTTTGCCACCTACTCTAAGATGGATCTACTTTTCAGGTAGTGAATAGCATCCTAAGATGGCTAGCTGATGCAATCACCAACCTTGCCCATGAGAATAGTAACATCAAAACTCATATTAGGTTTCTATTTTTAATGAAATTGCTTTTGGCAATGTGCACAATGCTTTCTATTAATGAGTTAATTTTCAGGATGAATGTTAGGATACCACCTCTAGTTGAATTGTTAAATTTCTTTGACGTTAAAGTTTAAAGGGCATCTGAAGGGGTGCTAAGAACCTTAGCTTTCAAGAATGACGAGAATAAAAATTAGGTAATGTTCCTTATTATGATTGTTGATTTTTTATCATTTACTTTGCCATGAGAAAACAATGCATTTTTTTTGACTTTTCAGATTGTCGAGTGCAATGCTCTTCCCACAATCATATTAATGTTGTGCTCAGAAGATGCTGCTATATATTATGAAGTGTGTTACTTTACTTAAAAATTGACATCTCAATTAATTTTTTAGTTATCTCTATTTTGAAATTTTGATCTTGGCCTTTGTTTTCTTATTTGGACCAATTATTTTTGTTGTTGTAGGTAGGTGTGATTGAAAATTTGGTTCATTCATCTCCAAATATTAAGAAAGAATTTCTATCTGTTGGGACATTGTAGCTTGTTATCAGTTTGCTTTAGTCCTTCCATTTGTAGCATTTTGTGGAAAATTGAATCTCTTTTTATTATGTATCTGATCAAATTATATTTTTATATCATTATCTAAAGTTACTATCTAAATTTACTTTGATTTGCTATAATTTTGATATTTAAATTTACTTATAATAATTTTCTAAAGGTTTTTCTGATAAATAGGTCATGTTGCCCTGAGAACCAAAGGAAAGCTGATTTACCACTGGGATAGTTTGTGGTAACTTATTCGGATTGCAAGGTAAGCATATGTTGATTTTTCCTTCACTTTTATTATTTTCAAGTTAGATATAAATCAGTATATGAGAATTTTTGAGATTAATTTTTGTTTGGATTCATGTTTTGTGCTTAAGTTATGAGGAAGAGGATGATCATAGTAAAAAGGAATGCTCCAATATAATTTTTATGTATTCATGTATTAAAAAAATAATAAAAAATTATATTGTGTAATATAGTACCTTTGATTAATCATAGATTCTATATGTTTTCACCATTTGTCATTGACTGTGAATGTCGGGTCTTGTATCACAAGTCTAGAGTTTTGATGAAGTGACACAGTCCTTAGGGCCGTCTTATGTGCATTTTATCATTGGTATGAGTCTCTAACTAGTTCAACATGGCATGATCTTGTATGGCATGAAACCGTGGGTTTTACTGAGCCTCATTTAGTGTCCCCATATGCCATTTATGGTTGCGTGTGGGCTAGCCCAATGTGCTACTTGTGACCCATTACTCTTGCCCAAGCATTGTTTGTGCTAGGGTCATGGTCAAACAATTGTGACTCGTTACCCATGACAATGTGGCATGTGCATAGCTACTTTGGTCCTAAGCATGAGTTGTTTTTGGGCACTCATGACTCAGGACCTAATAAATTGACCCAATTATTTTGTTAAAATGGCCAATTCATCACTAAGCATGTTTAATATAAATTAGAAAACAACAATTATACCATACAATAGTGGTTGTGTTTTTGTAGGTAACAAAATATTTTTTTAAGATGAAAAATATATATCATTGTTTAAAAGCTATATGTCTCTTATTCGATACTAATTAGATGATATTTTTGGGCCCAACCGGGTTGGGGTGCCATGCCAAGCACTACAAAATTTTTTGGAGGGAATCCAGGCATGGGCTTGTGGCCCAAAAATTGCCTAGGTTCGGGTTGGTTGGTTCGGGTCAGGTAGGTCGAATTTTTACAAAATTAGGGATTCTTTCTCTGTGCTGTCATGCCACCATCCCCCGTCGGCCATCACTATGTCATCCCCATGTCAGGCATCGCTCGGTTGATGATCATCTGTGTCGTGCCCAAGTACTTGGCATGCCACGTGGGCCAAAAACCCTTGGCACGACACGACATGACTCATACCGAGGCTCTTCTTGGCACGGGCTCGGGCACAACACTACAGCGTGTCGTGCTGGGCTTTGGGTCGGGACTAGGCCGCCTTGCCCATTTGACACATATAGATGAAATCTCATTGATTTTTATGGGTAAGATAATTAAGTTATTAACATCTCATAAATTATGTGTTAAGTGAGAATTTTGTGTATTATATATTATCTTTTTTATAATCCATAAGCTCAATTGCTTAAACTTATAAAGACATAATAATTAATAATATTTTATCTAATAAATGCTATGCATCATTAGATTAATATATATTTTAATATTTAATTTAATTACACTATTCATTCTTTTCTTATGTATTTTTGAGTTTTGTTGTTCTATCCTAGTAAAACTTAACATAAATTTTAGTTAATTAAATATTATAGATAATACATTTGATCCATATAATGAATTAAATTTTGTATGTAGTTGCATAAATTTTAATGCACCGAATCTTATAAGAATGTTGAATTTAAAATATTTGTATGAGAATATTACTAAGATGACTAATCATTTGTGAAATTTTTTTATTATATGTATTTGTTGGAGGTCATGTCTTTATTCAAATATAAGTATCTTTGTCCAAGGTATTGGGTTCGAGACATATCATATGTATTCTTTAAATTTTGATGGTAAGACATTGATATATGAACTTCTCCCGGACCTTATGCTAAGATAGAAGGCTTGTGCACTAAGTACGATCTTTATATAATGAACTAAATATTTTAGATGATGTAGAGAAACCTTTATTCTCTAGTGTCTTTCCTCAAGTAAGCAAAATATTCAGTATTAATAGTCACACTTAAATTGTATGGACAAATTCTAATACGATAAATAAAAAAAATACTAAATGCGAAATAAAATCTAGTCAAATATAAATATTTTAAAAAATATATAACTTTAAAACTAGTACTGAGTACTAGATGAGTCATCTAAGAAGATATGTTAAATAATTAACAAAAAATGGTGCATTAGACCCTTATAATTTATGTTTAGTATAATTATAATTTGATGCACTTCATCTTTGATATTTTTTGTATATATAACTAATAATTGATGATAAAAAAAATTTTAGGTTGATAATTAGTTGAGATCTTTACTAAAATTTGAACAAGATTCTAAATATTTATATTTTAGTAAGAAATATATCCAACTTTTTTATCATATAATTTCACAAATAAATTTTTGTTATATTTAATAAAATATAAAAAGTGTTTGCACATTCAAAATTCAAGCCACGCACTCAAAAATTTGTATTCTATAAGATTTTTGTATTGATACCATGTTGAGAAACAATGCAAAATAGAAGAGTATTTAAGAAATATGTCCAACTTTTTATCATATAATTTCAAAAATTATTTTTTGTTATATTGTAATAAAATATTAAATGTTTCTGCACATTCAAAAAGCAAGCCACTCACTCAAGAATTTGTATTCTATAAGATTTTGGCTTTGATACTTTGCTGAGAAACAATGCAAAATAAAAGAAGAGTATTTGAAAAATCACATAACAAAATGTGTACAAGCTAATCCCTTATATAAGGAACTAATCAAATTATGTTATCCCAAAGATAAATTACTTTTGTTGATTCTAGCTTAAGTGCAAAGAGTTATGTTATTAGTTACTTGTGTGTTTTAGTATATTAGTTACTTTTTGGAGAAGTTATGTTTATCAATTCATAGTTGATAATATTTTATTGTGATATTTATGCAATTCGACATGTTATTAGTGAATATATTTATTAGTGAAATTATTGTAGACATCATCATGGATACACTTGGAGGATTGTAAGTTTTTTTCATATCTTCTAATTTTGATATTCAATGCATGTATGCAATATTATGAAGGAGATAGTTGAGATTTAATTTAGTGTCTATATTTATTTTATTTATTTATTTTCTTTCTTGTTACATTGTAGAAGAGCACCTGACATGTGAACTCTCTCAATCATATATATATTTATTTTTACTTATATATATATATATATATATATTAGTTTTCGTAAATTAATGAAAATCAACCCATCTTTTCTTTTTCTTCTCATCTGCCCTCCCTTCATGAAAAATTCACCCCTAGCCCATTGAATGAAACAATCTTTAAAGATCAAGTACTCCAATAATACATGATTTATATAATAGTTACCTACTTTAGCGCCTTGTAAGAAGTTAAATTGAGCTTTTGGGAGATGGAAGAATTTTTTTATTATGTGATTCCTTTATACTTCAGACACCTTTTTAAATTTCGCACTAATATTTGAAGAAATAAAGTTATCAAAATCAAGAGATTTCCACTCATCCGTGGAAAATTTAATTTCACATGTGCTAAGCTCCTCAGTGAAAGATCTCTTGACATACTCAACTTTTTCACTGTTTTATTGATTATGACTAAAAAATAGTCAATTCAATTGACTCTTTTGATCTTATCTTTTTAATATTTTCCAAAATAAACAAATACATTTTAGTATTAACTTCCACTTGATGGAATACTTTTTTATTCATATTTATTTATTTTGTGTATTACTATTTTTTTCTTATCCATTTGAAGTCATATTAAAATCTTGTTTGAGACACTTTCTCATTTAGAATGAGAAGTCATAATAAATGATATACTTTTCATCACTCAAAAGTATTGGATAATTATTTTTGTTTTAATACTTGTGATTAGTTTTTATAATTATTCAATAACAAGTGTATTTTTTAAAGAGAATGAAGTTCAACTAAAGGCTTTCTTGCTGGTGAAGTGTTATACATTGATACATGAGTTTTGTTATTTTAATTTTTTATATCTAGTAGGTAAAATGATCTTATTTTGATTTTCTCTTTCTTTAATCACCTCTTATAGGTTCTTATTATAATGTGTTGTGAATAAATATTTTTTATGATAATTTTGATGAGGTTCATATAAAATAATTACTTGATTATTTTTATTTACAAAATAAGTTTAGTTTGTTACCTATGAAAAGCTTTATATTATTGATCTATCTTCCATTAGCATAGATTGATACATTCTATGCAATTGTTTTCCCTTAAAGTTATTACATTTGAATCTAATTAATATTTCATTTCTATGAAAGTTGAGATTTAAGACTTTTGTATATTTGTATATTTTTTTGGACTAAAGATAACATATGCTTATAAAAAATTAACTCTATTTCACCAAAGATATAATTTTGAATCTATTAGATATCTGAGTATCATAAAAAAGTTCAAATATCTTGTAATTATCTAATTTTATATTACATATTTTATCTGTATAATTAGTTTAATAAATTTTATTAATAAATTTATATGATGCTGTATTTAATATACTTAGATAAGTGAAAATTCTATGAAAGATTGAGATCTATTTCGAGGTTGATGAATATTTTGCACTTGTTTCTCACTTACACTCTATTTGAGCTTCTCCTTAGTTTTGATAGTAAATCCATCATTATTTGTTATTTATAAGAGAGTCGATTTAGTCTTTTGAAAAATGTAAAATATAATGACATTTAAGGAGATAGAGATATATATATGAACATGTGTTGCGAGATTATATTATTTTTGTTGATTTTTTTTTATTTTGAATACTTTAGATGAGATTACTCAATTTGAGCTGCACTAATTATTTTTGTCCATTATATAAGAATTTTAGTTGTATGACATTTTGATTATCGAGTGTTTATTATTTTTTTTAATTGTTAACATGATATAAGATGTATGGATATATATGTGTGTTTGAAATTACAAAACCTAGAAGGTTGCCCTTAAAATTGATGTAGTTTGAGCCTGTGTCAAGAAGAGGAGAGCCATATGAGACCAGAAGAATGCCAGATTACTTCCTTTACTATGAGTCAACACAAATTGTTGTAGCCCACCTTCTAGTTGTGGTGCATGTTGCTGGTATTTGTTTGTTTATTAAGGTGGCCATTTTGATATTGGTGATGTTGCTCAACTACAACAACAAGGGTGCATGATGGATAGGATAAGCTCCCTTCTTTTTCTTCCATTTTGGTCCAGTTGTTTGTTCAGCTGATTCTCATTTGAATTTAGTACTTCTCTCTTGTATCACCTCACATCAAGTGTCTATTATTTCCATGTGCTAGTAAGCTTGTTTAAAAAAATAAGTTGATAATCAGTTTGTGTATCATTTTTTGTATTTATTCAATTGATGGCATCATCTCATTTTGCTTGGTTTGAGTTCTTGGATAAGGTTAAAAGATATTCATCTTCATTATGGAAAATGAGACACACAAGTGTGGTGTCTCAGAATAATAAAATGAGTTAGCTAATGAGGTTGGAGTTAGACGTTTAGAGGCTCCAATGAGTGTCTTGATCCTTAATATTGAAGGGAAGAACATGGTGTTGGATCGGACCTGGGAACCCATCTCCGAGAAAAACTCCATGATTCAATTTCTCATTGTATGCTAGTTCTCATTTTTGTATTTATTTCTAATTACTTCTTTTGGCTGCACTATATTATTTAATTATTTTTTTGGTTTGTTATTTTGTTTGATAAGTTTTCTTTCTTGATTATTTTTTCATAAATTTACTTCATCATCTTCTCAATAAAAAATCTAAGCCTCTATCTGCATTTGTAGAGGAAGCATTGATCAAGCACTAGAACATGCTCAATGATAAGTACTATTTTGTATATGCAGCCCTTGAAAAGAATGAAAATGAATTGGTAAAGTGCTTGAAATTGGGAGATAAACTTGTTGTAGATGCTTTAGCTGCTGGATTTGGTCAACCAACACATCTAGAAATTAAGTAATATTTTTATTCACATGTGTTTGCTTTTGTTTTGTGTTCAGAGTGCGACTGTCATTAGTTTATAATATTTGGCTTTTTTTTCATGATTTCATTGTTGATAATTATGTTGTTGTGGAAGTTCAAAAAAAGTTTTCTAAGTTGTACCAAATGTAATACAACAGCAGATATCCTATATGGAGTCACAATTAGTGGCCTTAACAAGACAGATAGGAGATAGAGTTCCGGTAGAGAAACCACATAGGAGAGCCTAGCATAAATGCATCATTAATTATGAGGATGATGATTTAGTTTTAAATGATTATATACCTATATTATGTTTTTGTTTTAACTATGTAACAATTATTTCAAAAAATTTTTTGAACTGCTTTTCCTTTTTGATAATCATAAAAAATTGTTTATAGTATATGTTTTTATTTAATTTAATATAAAAATTTAAAAATATGTAATCAAATTTTTTGTAAAAAAATTGTAAAAATAGCTTTCAGATAAAAATAGCTAGAAAATTTTTCATCATTAATTTAGATATAGAATTATTTGTATATATTCAATCGAAAATATTAATTACTAATCTTAAGTATGATAATATTAGCAAGGGAAAAAAAGATTAGCAAAGGAAATTTTGTCGTTAGAAAATTAACTAGGAAATTATATTTTCTCGTTAATATTTTGTGTAAACCTTTTTAGCTTGGGATAATTTTCATCATTATTCCGTCGTTATTCTGTTTTAGCAACAAAAAAGCTCATATAGCTAAAGAATTTTTACAAGCTATTTGGGATTTTCTAGTAGTGCTATTTGTCTCTATCTAAGTGTCTATCTGTCTATCTATGTATCTATCTATCAGTGTCTATATCTCTCTATCTATCAGTCTTTATATCTATCTATCTATCTATCTTTATATCAATATATCTATTTATCTATCTATCTATCTATCAATATGCCTTCTATCAAGTTGTCTATAAATTGATCTATCAATCTATATATCCATCTGTCTATCTATCAATCTATGTATCTCTATATCTATCTGTCTATCAATCGACCTATCTTTCTGTCTGTCTATTTGTCTGTCTATCTATTTGTCTATCTATCTATTAATCCATTTGTCTATCAATCTGTCTATCTATCAGTCTTTTTGCTTGCGTATCTATCTATCCATCTATCTATCTACCTCTCGATTTTTCCAACTATCTATCTATTTATTTATATGTCTATCTATTAATATATCTATGTATCTATCTATCTATCTATTTGTTTATCTCGCTGTCTATCTATATGACTATCTATTTATTTATCTATCTGTCTATCTATCTATCTATTTTTTTAACTATCTATTTGGCAATCAATCTGTCTATATATCTGAATGTATATGAGTGTGTGTGTGTATATATATATATATATATATCAATCTATCTATCTATTTATTTTTCTATCTGTATATCTAACTATTTATCTATATATATATATATATGTCTGTCTATCTATCTATCTTTTAGTTTATCTATCTGTCTATATTTCTATCTATCTATTTGTCTTTCTATCTATTTATCTATCTATCTATCTATATGTCTTTCTATCTGTCTATCTATTTGTCTTTCTATTTCTATTTCTATCTATCAATCTATCTATCTATGTTTCTATGTATTTGTCTATCTATTGATAGATATATCAATCTAATAATCTATCAATCAATCGTTCAATCAATCTATCTATCTATTTGTCTGTCTGTCTGTCTTTATATCGATCTATCTATCTTTATATCAATATATCTATTTATCTATCTATCTATCAATATGTCTTCTATCGAGTTGTTTATCAATCAATCTATCAATCTATATATCCATCTTTCTTTCTATATATCTATGTATCTCTATATCTATCTGTCTATCAATCAACGTATCTTTCTATCTGTCTATTTGTCTACCTATCTATTTGTTTATCAATCTATTAATCTATATGTCTATCAATTTGTCTGTCTATCAGTCTTTCTGTCTGTGTATCTATCTATCCATCCATTTATCTATCTACCTCTCGATTTTTCCATCTATCTATCTATTTATATGTCTATCTATTAGTCTATCTATCTATTTGTTTATCTCACTGTCTATCTATATGACTATCTATTTATTTATCTATCTGTCTATCTATCTATCTATCTATCTATTTTTTTAACTATCTATTTGGCAATCTATCTATCTATCTATCTATCTGAATGTATATGAGTATTTATATATATATATATATATCTCTATTTTTCTATCTGTATATCTAACTATTTATCTATATATATATATATATATGTCTGTCTATCTGTCTATCTTTTGGTTTATCTATCTTTCTATATTTCTATCTATCTATTTGTCTTTCTATCTATTTATCTATCTGTCTATCTATATGTCTTTCTATTTGTCTATCTATTTGACTTTCTATCTGTCTATCTATTTGTCTTTCTATTTCTATTTCTATCTATCTATCTATGTGTCCGTATTTGTCTATCTATTGATAGATATATCAATCTAATAATCTATCAATTAATCGATCAATCAATCAATCTATCTATCTATCTGTCTGTCTTTATATCTATCAATCTATCTGTCTGACTATCAATCAATATATCTATCTGTCTATCAATCTTTTTTCAATCTATATATCAATATGTCTATCAATCTTTCTTTTAATCCATCTATCTTTCTATTAATCCATCTATCTATCTGTTTATTTATTTGTCTAACTATCTCTCTATAAATATATTTATCAATTTTTCTATTAATTTATCTATCTATTTTTATGTGTATCAATCTATTTATCAATTTGTCTATCTGTATAACTATCAATTTTTCTATCTATTTGTTTGTTTGTATGTCCTTTTGTATATCTATCTATTTGTGTATCTATCTATATATCTATCTATTTGTCTGCCTATCTATCTTTCTATCTATCTATTTATCAATATTTCTATCTATCTGTCTGTCTGTATGTCTGTCTATCTATCAATTAATCTATCTATGTATTTATCTATCTGTCTGTCTATATATCTCTCTATATTCTTGTCTATCTATCTATCTATCTTTTTATCTATCTATCTATCTATATATTCATCTATCTATATAGCTTTCTATATATTTATCTGTCTATTTATTTATATATCTATTTATGAATCTATCAATCAATCAATCTATCAATCTATCAATCTATCAATATATCTATCAATATGTCAATCAATCTTTTTATCATTCTATCTATCAATCTTTTTATCAATTTGTATATCTATCAATATATCTATCTATATGTCGGCTATCTATAAATCTATCTGTCGGTCAATATGTTTGTCTATCTATCTGTCTATCTAACTTTCTATCAGTCTGTCTATCTATATGTCTATAAATCTTTGTATAAAATAATCTTTCTTTCTCTCTATTGGTATATCTATCTGTCTATTTGTTTTTCACTTTGTTTGTAAGTCTATCTATCTGTCAATTTTTTGTATGTCTATCTTTCTATATGCCTACTTATTTGTTTGTCTACCTATATAACTATCTATCTATCTATTTATCTATATATCTATTTTGTGTCTATTTGTATATTAAACTGCCTGTCTTTCTATCTATCAAACAATATGTCTACCTATATGTCTATCTATCTGTCTATCTATATATCTATTTATCAATCTATCAATAAGCCTATCTTCTTGTCAATCTATCTATTTTTTAGGTGTCTATCTATTTATCTATCTATCTTTCTATTTTTCTATCGATCTGTCTATCTATCTATCTATCTATATGTATATCTATCTGTCTACCTATCTATATATCAATCTATTTGTCTGTCTGTCTATTTTTCTATCTATGTATATATGAATTTATCTCTAAATCTATCTATATGTCTATCTACCTGTCTATATATCTATCTATCTTTTTGTCTATCTATCTATCTATCTACCTATCTATCTATCTATCTACCTACCTATCTATCTATTTATTTATATATCTATCTAAGTTTCTATATAATAATATGTCAATCAATCTATTTATTTATCTATCTATCTATTTATCCATTTATCTATCTATATATTTATCTATCTATTAATCTAAATATTTATCTATATGTCTATCCATTTTTCTATCTATATATCATTCTATTTATTAATCTCTCTATCAATTTGTCTATCACTATTTTATCAATATTTTTAATTCTATCAATCAATCTGTCTATCTATTTATATAACGATCAATATATATATATATATATATATATATATATATATATATCTATATGTCTATCTATCTCTCTATCAATTTATCTATATGTGTCTATTAATCTATGTATTAACTATATATCTATATTTATGACTGTTTTCCTATCTATCTATTTGTTTTTCTATCTCTTTATTTGTCTATTTTTCTATCTGCCTATTTGTTTGTCTGTCAACCTTCTATCTCCCTACATACATTATTTACTGCCTACCTAACTACCCACTATGTATGTCTCTATCAATCTAATTAACTATCTATCTCTCTATCTATTTGTGTGTCAATTTGTCTATCTGTATGTTTGTCTATTTTTCATCTAACTATCTTTCTATCTATCTGTTCATCTATCTAATAATTTATCTATTTACATATTTACTTATATATCTATTTATCTATTATATATCTATCTATTTATCTTTTAATCAATCTATCTATCCATTTATCTATCTGAAAATTTATCTATCTACCTATCTATCTATCTATCTATCGATCTATGTGTCTATCTATCTTTCTATCTATTTTTCTATCTATTTACCTGTCAATCAACTTATTTATATATATGTCAATCTCTCTGTCTATCTATGTGTCAATCTATGTGTCAATTATCTATCTATCTATCTATCTATCTCTATCTCGATCTATCATTCTATCTTTCTGTATATCTATATGTAAATATACCTATCTATCTATATATCTATATATATGTCTATTTATCATTCTATCTTTTTGTATATCTATCTATCTATCTATCTTTCTATATATATATATATATCTATATGTCTATCTATCTATCTATCTATCTATCTTACTATCTAACTATCTTTATGTCTCTCTATCTATCCATCCATCTATCTACTTATCTTTCTTTCAATCTATTTATCTATTTTTATCTATCTATCTATTTATCTTCTATCTATCGGTCTATATAGATTTATATCTATTTGTCTATCTATTTATAAATCTATCTATCTTATAATATTTCAATCTATCTATCTATCTAATAATCTGACTATCTATCTATCTTATATCTATCTATCTATCTCTCGATATCCTGTTATATCTATCTATATATTTATTTATCTGTCTATCTATCCATCTATCCATCTATTTATCTAATTGCCTATCATTTTGTCTATCCATTGTCTATTAATCTTTCTATCAATCTATCAATCAAACTTTCTATCAGTCCATCTATCAATAATTCTATCAATTTGTCTATCAATAAATCTATTAATCTGTCTATCTATCTATCTGTCTAACTTTCTATCTCTCTATCTATCTACATATCTATTTATCTGTATATCTATCTTTCTATCTGTTTATATATCTTTCTATTTATTTGTGTGTATATCTATCTATGTATCTATATATATCTATTTGTCTATCTATCTATATGTCTATCTATCTATCTATCTGTCTATCTATTTGTCTATTTATCTATCTATCTACTTGTCTATCTATTTGATTATCTATATTTCTATATATGTGTCTATCAATCTATCAATCTATCTATCAGTCTATCTATGTATCTATCTATCTATCTATCTATGTGTCTATCTATTCATCTTTCTATTTATCTACATACCTATCTATATATCTATCAAATTGTCTATCAAACTATCTATCTATCTATCTACTTGTCTATCTGTCTGTCTATCTATCTCATTTTTTTATAAAAGGCTTTTAACTTTTATTAAAGAAAACATATCCCTCACTTGAAGGCGGAGGAAGACCTTTACAATATTAGAAAACTTAAAAGACATACTAATTACAGACCATTACCCTAGCCAATATTCAGAGAAACTATCTTTTCCTTAGGATTAGTTGAAGCGTAACCGCACTCTATATGATTCTTCCTTATTATATGACATTGAACAGCAGGGAGTCTTTCCACTCCAGTGGTTATATTCGTCTCAGCAGCGGGAGTTCTCCTGACAGCAACAGGGGGCAGCAACAGACAGCAACTAATCCTAACAGCAACAGACAGCAATAGACAGCAACAGCAGGAGTTATCCTGACAGCAATTTGGCAGCAACAGGGGGCACTCTATATGTGCTTTGGCAGCAATAAACAGCAACTAATCTCAAGTTTAGCAACAGGCAACAGGCAGCAACAGGCAGCAACAGGCTTTGGCAGCAACAGGCTTTGACAGCAACTAATCAAGTTTAGCAGCAGCAACAACAGGCAACAGCAACAGGTAGCAACAGGCAGCAGCAACAGGCTTTGGCAGCAACATGCTTTGGCAGCAGCAATAGGCTTTGGCAGCAACATGCTTTGGCAGCAGCAACAGGCAGCAACAGGCTTTGGCAGCAGCAACAGGCAGCAACAGGCTTTGGCAGCAACAAGTTTTCCATGATATGTGCTCAGTGAAGGCTCTTTATTTGATATTGTCACTCTATCTCTCCTTTCCCCTGTGCGTCTGGCTCTAATCTTCACAAGATTCCAGCCGTCTTCCTTCCTCTTGTATTCGTTGTTGATCCTAGAACAAAACCAAAGAGAAAACAAAAAAAAACAACAACCGTGCCTACCATAACTTGACACCCTACTACCCTTATTAAACTAATACAACATAAGGAAAGCTCCAAAGTGTTAACGATTTTTCCCCTTTAACATACTGCAAGGAAAAGACAGAATACATATAGTCCTGCAAAGAAAATCAAAATACATCCTTTCTACAGAGGTTATCGACTCTACCAAAATGCAGAATTAGCACATATTTTGAGTATGCAGAAATTCTAAATTACATACATATTACTTTAACAACCATACAGTATAGCTATGCACCAATCTGCCAAAATGCAGAATTAATATATTCTACAATGGGATCTCCTTCATATATAACTATTTAGCTCAATCTCCATCATTCCATTCCATTTAATTATGAGACAGAAATTCTCTGCAAATGAATTCCCGCACAATCTAGCAAACAGATGAGACTATGTCATATCTTCGTGGTCTGTTTATTTGTTCTTATATAAGGAAACCCCATTTTTTGTAAACATGCTATTCCCTTTAGTTTATTTGGCATGAATTTCTCATTATAATCTATATTTCCTCTGGTGGTGCCTATTTTCGATAGACAGTCCGCTAGATTATTGGCTTCTCTATATATATGTATTATTGAGGCCTTCAATTCTTCCAAAAGATTAAGAATAACTTCAAGATCCTCTTCATACCTCCATAATATTTTCTTATTAATTACCGTATCAACTAGTAATTTTGAGTCTACCTGAACTTCAATGTTTTTAAAGTTTAGTTTCTTACATATCTCTAACCTTGATTTTAATGCTCTAATTTCTGATTCTAAAGCCGAGGATGCCCTACTAGATCTGGTAAATGCTCTCTGTAGTGTCCCTGTATGATCTCTTATTACCCCGCCTCCTCTTGCTATTCCAGTGTCCCTGCTAAAACTCCCATCCGTATTAAGTGAAAGTTTGCCAACCGGCGGAGCATTCCACTGTATACATTTAGCCCATTGCTGTTTTAACACTTTGTATGTGAGATCCCATTCATTCTCAAGCTTCTTTTCTTGTTTCAAATCCTGTATTACTATCGGTTTTATTATTGATATATTATATATCTCCTTTCTTATATCTTTTATAATTTCTGTTAAGTTCATCCTTATATTTTCATATTTACTTTTATTTCTAGATTTCCAAATGCACCAAATAATTAGATGCGGCAGTTTCTGATTAAGCCATTTCCTGGCGGGGGTTTTTATGTTTACTTTTTCCCATTTTTTAACTTTATCTATTAATCCATCTTCTATTTTACATATTCTTTTTTTCCCTTCCATCTCTCTCCATATTTCTGCTGCAATGGGACCATTCGAAAGCAAATGATCAGTTGTTTCAACCGCTTGAGAACAGCATTCACATCTTGAAGCCATGTTTATCCCTTTCTTTTGTACATTTCTATCTACCGGTATAGCGTTCAATAATGCCTTCCATGTGAAGGAACACATTTTTTGCGGGACATTTTCTTGCCATACCCATTTAAATAGAGTTTGTACCGGTTTTTTCTTTCTGACCAATTCTTTAGCAGATTTGAGGGAAAAGTTTCCTTGTGGTGTTAACGTCCATTTCCAGCCACTCTTCTTTAGTATAGAGTGTGAGTCTACTAGCTCTTTTTGTTTTTCCATTGACTTCCAACTGTTCGAAGCTTTCTTAGAAGTCTTATTCTTATTATCTAAATATTTTACCCGCATATATTTAGCCCATAGATTATCGCTTTCTTTAAGTCTCCACCAGCTTTTGCAGTCCCAGGCAGCTGCTGAATCCTAGAGGCTCATAAGACCTAAGCCTGCTTCCTCTTTCGGATAACAAATACTTTTCCAGTCCTTCTAGTGTAGTTTATTTCTGCCTTGTTTTTTACCCCATAAGAAGTTTGCCATTTCTGATTCGAGTTTTTTAATAAATTTTTTAGGGGGATGTATCACTGATAATATGTGTGAGTGTGCTTTGTAATACATGTGAAAGCAACGTAATCCTCCCCCCAAATCCCAGGAGCTCTTCATTCCATCCTGCTATTTTCTTTCTTAATTTGTCTTGAAGGTAGGTTAGATATTCTTCCTTCAACCTCCCCTCATATATCGAACAACCTAGATACATTAATGCCCCTTTAATTTCCGCAAAACCTGTAATATTTTTTATTTTATCTACTAACTTTGGTTTTGCATTTTTTGCAAGCAAAAACTGACATTTACTTTTATTAACCATTTGGCCTGTCTCTTTTCAAATATTTGCAGAAGATCCATAAGATTCATTAAAGACTTTGTGCTAGCATTAGTAAATATTATAAAGTCATCTACGTAGGCTAAACAACCAATTCTAGGTGTATTCCTTGGTTGTCTGAATTACATTATTTTACCTTCGGATATTTTCTTATTCAAGTTTCGTATTAATAGTTCTATATATATATCAAAAAGAAGGGGGGATAACGGATCCCCTTGCCTTAAACTTTTATTTGGTTTAAATTCCTCACTTAACTTACCATTTACTAGGACTCTTACCCAGGTGCTTGAAATTCATCTATACATTAAATCTATGGTCAGCTCAGAGAAGCCGAAACTTCTTAACACAAAACAAAGGGTATCCCATTCCACTCTATCGAAGGCTTTCGATAGATCTAGTTTGACCACTAAGTTTTTTCCTCTAGCTTTACCACCTATTTCTTTCATCATTTCTGATGCAAGTTTTATATTATCAATCATTAATCTATTTTTAACAAAGCCAGTTTGTTCCTGAGATATTATTGTGGGTAAAATTAAACTTAGCCTATTTTGTAATATTTTAGCCAATATTTTATACATAGCATTACATAAACTTATTGGTCTATAATCCTCACATTTCTGTGGTGATTCTTTTTTAGGAATTAGTACTATATAAGATTTTTCCCATGATTTTGGGATTTCCGCCCCTACAAAAAAACTTGCAATTGCAGGGACTAGCTCAGTTTTAATCATGTTCCAGTTTTCCTGATAAAAATAGTTATTCCAACCATCAGGTCCTGCAGCACTTTCTTTATCCAGACTAAAGACAGCTTCTTTGACTTCTGGTTCTTCTGGGATCAATTCCATTAATTGGTTTTGAACTTCCGTAATGGTCACCCTAATCTCTTGCATTAGAGAATTATCTGTCCTACATGACTGACTACATAGTTGATTTTCAAAGAAATTTTTAAATAGAGCACCTATTTCCTTTTCCTCTTCTACCCATTTTCCTTCTTTATTTATTAGACCTTTAATTTTATTTTCTTGAGATTTTATTTTAGACATATTATAAAAAAATTTAGTATTGCGATCCCCATCCTTTAACCATTTTATTTTTGCTCGTTGTTTCCAATAAATTTCTTCCATGTGTAATTTCAATCTCAGTTCTCCTTTAGCCTTACTTAATTCTATCCGAGTTTCATTGTTATTCGTGGAGTCAAAATCTTCCTGCAGCTTGGCTAAAATTTCTTCTAAGTTTTTTAACTCCTAGTTTAATTTTCCAAAAACCTCTCTATTCCATGTTTTTAAACAAGCTTTTAGCCTCAGAAGTTTAATTGATAGAACTTGCATCGGTTTACCCTCTGCTGGTTCTTTCCAAGATTCTCTGACGAGTCCTGCAAAGCTCGCATGCTTTACCCACATATTTTGAAATTTAAAATTAGATGTATTACCCTGGTTACTTTGAATCGTGATAAGCAGGGGGCTATGGTCACAGCAAGTTCTATTTAGGTGCCTAAGCCCCATACTCCCTTGTGAGGTGACCCACTTTATGTTACACATAATCCTATCCAGTCGAGCCCAGATAACTCCTCTTTTTTTCCAATTGTTGCACCAAGTATATCTTGAACCGGTGAAATCAATTTCCATTAGATTAGTAATGGCTATTGTATCATTAAATTGTTTCATGGCTACCTTATCCGGTGGTTTGTCACCCTTCTTTTCTTGAGGACTTCTAATTATGTTAAAGTCGCCTCCTATAATTCAAGGTAAATTTCTACTTGCTATATCTTTCATTTCTTCCCATAAAGCCAACCTAGATTGTTTGTCATTTTTTGCATAACCTACTGATATTATTTGATTTGTACTCTTATCTAATTTGAAATGTACTATTTGTTTAGTATCTTTTATTATTTCAATTTTCAATTTACTGTGCCATAAAATCCAGAGTTTACTATTTAGATTAGCATACGCCTTATTAAATCCTAAAATTTCTCTATATTTATTTAGTTGATCTTGCAGAACCATTGGTTATGCAATAATCAGTAGTGAGATTTTATGTTCATTAATTAAAAGTCTTAACCTATTTATAGTGGGGCTATTAGCTACCCCCCCTAACATTACAATATATGCATCTATCCATTAAAAACTAATTTAGCTTGAGCTCGAGTTGTACGCTTAGATTCATAAGGGATGTTAGCATATTTCTTTGAATTTCTTGCTGTTTTAGGAGTGTGAGGAATTTCATACCTAATCTCCTTATATTTTACCTATTTTTCGAGCACCATGGCCATTTGTTTTAGGGCCTCCATGGATTGGGTTCTTGAAAGATTCTCCCAATCTTCATTATAAATATATATATCGTCCTTTGCTTTTGCCTCAGACTTTTCTTGAGATACTTCCCCATTATGACTTGAAGGGCAACTGAAAATTATCGAATCTTCTTCAGGAAAATCCAGAAGATCCTCGTTTATCCACGCATAATCATCAAGTCTTTCTTTCAATACAATTCTTGTTTTAGATGTTTTTTTATATTTTCTCTTGTGTTTTACCTCCTCCCATCCTTTATTTAAGCTAACCTCATTCTCTATCCCCAAGTTCGGCTCTTTCAAGGTTCCTTCATCCTGGGTAATATTTGGATAATCTGGAGGGATGCTTGAAATTATTCCATTATTCAGATCTCCCTTCGGCTGGATATTTTGTTTGAGAACCGAAGCCTCCTCTTTCCTTACCCATTGCATCTCATTCCTACCTCTCTCATGCTGCTGCCCGTCTTCTTTCCCCACCTTGCATGATAAAATATCATGCCTGAGCCTCTTACACTTTGTACAGTAGGAAGGGAGGCTTTCGGGGATGACAGATTGCCAATACCCCTCGGCCTGTTCCCCTTCCCCACTACCTATCCATACTTTATCTGGTGGTTTAGTTAAGAGGTTTAGCTCAACACATACCCGTGCTTTATTCGGCCTAGACATGGTTCTTGTGGCTTCATCTCTTAACATGGGCTTACCCAAACACGATGAAATTGCATAGAGAGATGATTCAGAGAAGAGATGAAGTGACAGAAAAGGCAATGTAAACCATACCGGAGCTATAGGCAGGCTCTTCAAGAGGAGTAAACTCTTTTGTCCACTTCAGTATACGCATGGGGAAGCCATCAACTTGCCATAATTCGCACTGCCATAGACGATATTGATCTTTCAGTAGAGAGCATTGGAGCACGATATGCTTGGCATCGAAATCAGCAAATTTCACCTTCCCTTTGAGCTTTAAATTTTCAATGAATTTCTGAACTCCAATCGCACGAGGCCTGCCGTGAGAGAACTTACCAACGAGCATGTATTCGAATGGTTCTAAGAGCCTTCGAGATTCCACAGCAGAGAAGATGATGGCTGGGAGCCCGTTTTTGTTCCCTAGGATTCTTGAAAACGACACGGTTCCCTTTACCATCGAGGCAAAAGATTTATTAATTAAACATAAGTCAGATTTTTCCATGCTCATCTTGATTTGGACTTGGTTTGAATAATAGTGGAGTGTTCTTCCTTCTTAGTTCCACAATCTAGCAATTACACATAAACTATACACTATCGAACAGTGAATCACAAAGAAATTTGCACAATACCACAACTGTTCGCAGAACCGTTTACTCCAGAAAGCTAGAGAAATAACACAGGAAAATCGCGAGAGGATTCTCGCGAGAGAACCAAGGCTTCCGGCTTCTAATTTAGCTTAATATTTCTTACAAGTGTTGTTGTTCCTGCTCGCCAGTATTGCTTCATGCACATAACAGTTTCCTTTTTATATATATTATTAATTTCGCGAGAGAATCAAGGAACACTTCGTTACATAAAACTAGCAGTTACTCATGTTAACACTTTGCAAATATAACATACAATAGCCATTCCCAAAGCAATTTACACAATATTTCACCCAACAATCCACATTAACAGTTTATACAAGATATTCGCAAGATGAAAACGTTATAGAAAATGCGAGAGAACTTAAATCAAACAACAATTCATGAAGCAATTCACATAACAGTTTATTTAAGGTAAATCACGAGAGAGAAATCTAGAGAAAACCGCAGGAGAGTTTTCACCGAGTTATCGCCGAGTTTTCGCCGAGAGCAAGGGTTTTCGCCGAGCATTTTGGTCGATTTTTCTGATATTCTATCTATCTATCTCTTTTTCTAATAATATGTCTATCTATTTGTCTATCTATATGTTTATCTATTTGTCTATCAATCTAGCATTCTATTTGTCTATCTATCTTTCTATCTATTTATCTATCTTTCTATCCATTTATTTATTAATCTATCTATCAATTTGTCTATCAATATATATATATATCTTTCTCTCTTATACTATCAAATAGTCTATCATTATGTCAATGAATCAATCAATCTACATGTCTATCTAACTGTCTATCTATCTATCTATCTATCAATCTATTTATTTTTTTGTCTATAAATATGTCCTTTAATCTATCTATCAATTTGTCTATTTAATGTCTATTTATCTTTTTGTTGTCTATCCATTTATCTTTCTAATTGTTTGTTTGTCTATCAGTCTATCTATCTATCTATCGGTCTATCCATTTATTTTTCTGTCTAACTGAAAACCTGTCTGACTATCTATTCTACTTGGAAAGATGTCTATCTATCTATTTGACTATCTGTATGTCTATCTATCTACCTATTTATCTATCTATCTAAATGTATATTTAACTATCTATTTATCTATCTGTTTATCTACTTTTATATTTGTTTTTCAAACTATTTATTTAACTATTTATATTACTATCTGTCTATCTCTCTATTTATCTATCTATTTATCTATCTATTTATCTATCTATTTATCTAACTATATTTCTATCTATCTCTTTACCTATCACTCTATCATTCTATTTGTATATCCATCTATCTTTCTTTCTATGTGTCTTTCAGTTTGTCTGTCTTTCTATTTGTCTAATAATCTGTCTAACTATTATTCTATCTATATGTTTATATATTTGTCTATCTTTTGCTTATCAATCAATCTATCTATCTATCTATCTATCTATCTGGTTATCAATATGTATCTCAAATTATCTAACAAGATGTCTATCAATCTATCTTTCAATCTATGAATACTTATGTCTATCAATCTATCTATCTATCTATCAAGCTGTCTATCTATCTATTTTCTATCTATCAATCAATATATCTTTCTCTATATCAATCTATCTATCAATTTTTCTATTAACTATCTATCTATATGTTTATTTGTCTTTCTATTGTCTATCTATATATCTTTTTGTATGTTTATTTGACTTTCTCTCTAATAATCTATCTATCTATATATCAACATTTTTGTCGGTCTATATGCCTCCCTACCTGACTCTCTTCCAATCTGGCTACCTGCCTATCTAGTTATCAATTTGTGTGTATATCTATCTGTCTTTTTGCCTGTCTATCTATCTATTTTTTTTATCTGTCTATCTATATTTCTGTCTATCTATCTATTTGTCTATCTATCTATCTACTTGTTTATCTATTTATATATCTATCTTTGTATATTTTTGTTTATCTTTCTGTCTATCTATCTCTCAATCTATCTATATGTATATCTACTTGTCTATCTTTTTGTATATCGATCTATCTATCTATTTTTGTGTCTATCTATCAATTAATCAATCTTTGAATCTATCTATCTATCTATATTTTTATATTTTTGTCTATCTATCTGTCTATCTATCTATCTATTGATCTATCTATCTTCTTGTCTATAAATTTATCTATCTATATAATTATCTATCTATCTATCTTTTATTATATCTATTTTTCAATCTTTCTATCTACATATTAATATATCTATATATCTATCTATTTACCTATCGACCTATCTAACTATTTATGTATCCAACTAACTATCTATATATAATCTATTTATCTAATAATCTATTAATCAATCTATCTATCTGTGTATCTATTTCTCTATGTTTCTGTTTATCTATCTAACTATCTATATGCCTATCAATGTGTCTATAAATATATCTAACAATTTATCTATCAATCTATCTAATCAATCTTTTAATCAATATGTCAATCAATCAATCTATCTTTCAATCATTATGTCTAACAATATGTCTATCTATCTATCTACCTATATGTCTATCTATCTATCTATCTATTTATTTATATAAATATTTGGCTACTTATCTATCTATCTATCAATCTATCTATTTGTATATCAATCTATCTATATTTATGTGTATAAATCTCTCTCTCTATTAGTCTATCAAACTATCTATCTATCTATTTATTTGTCATTATATCAGTTTGTCTATCTATATTTTTGTTTGTTTGTCTTTTTATTTATCTATCTTTATATCTATCTATCTCTATTTGTATATCTTTCTACATACTTGACTGTCTACATTCCAACCAGGTTGCTTGTTTGTCTATCTATCTTTCTATCTGTATGTCTATCTACATGTCTCTCTATCTCACTGTTTATCTATCTGTCTATCTACATATTTGTCTTTCTATATGATTATCAATTAATCTATCTATCTATCTGTCTGTCTTAATATCTATCTTTATAACTATCTATATATCTATCTTAATATCTATCTTTATAACTATAATCTATATGTCTATCTAGTTGTCTATCTATCTACATCTCTATATATCTATATATCAATCAATCAATCTTTATGTCTATCTCCCTAAGTTTCTATCTATCTGTCTGTCTATCTATATACTTATCTATCTATATATCTATCATTCCATCTATATGTCAATCTATCTATATAACTATCTATCCTTTTATTTGTCTATATTTATTACTATCTATCTGGCTATTTATTTTCTAGCTATCTGTGTATTTATCTGACTATATATCTATATATCTATTTATCTATCTGTCTGTCTGTATGCCTGCCTGCCTATCTTTCTATCTATATGTTTATCTATCTATCTTTCATTATATCTACCTATCTATTATTTCCCTATCAATCTATCTCTTTATCTATCTATATTTCTGACTATCTATCTATCTATATATCTATATGTCTGTATGTCTATCTTTCTGTCTTTCTATCTTTCTATCTATCTGTCTATCAATCTACCTATTTTTCTATCTAACTATCTATTTATCATTGTATCAATCTATCTCCCCATCTATCTACCTTTCTATCCATCTGTCTATCTATCTATCTATCTATATATCTATCTATCTATATTTCTTTCTATCTATCGATATATCTATTTTTCTATCTATCTATCTATTTGTCGAATAATCTGTGAATTAAATTATTTATTTGTCAATCTATTTTTTGTATATCTATTAGTCTATAAATATGTCTATCTATATATCTTTTAATAAGTCTATCAATCTATCAATCTATCTGTTTATCTATATGTCTATCAATATGTTTATCTATTAGTCTATAATTCTATCTATCAATCTTCTATCAATCTATAATTCAATCTGTCTATCAGTCTGTCTATGAATTTGTCTATAAATCTTTTTATCTATCTTTCTTTTAGTCAATTTTTCTGTCTATATATCTATCTATCGATCAATCGAACTATCAATCTTTTTATGTATCTTTCTTTCTTTCAATTTATTTGTGTGTATATCTATCTATCTAACTATCTATCTACCTATCTATCTATTTGTATAAAAATATATCGATCTATCTATCTATCTATTTGTTAATCTATCTTTCTATCTATAATTCTATCAACTTGTCGATCTATTTCTCTTTCTATCAATATGTCTATCAATCTGTCCATCGATCTTTCTTTCAATTTGTCTATTAATCTATCTATCAATCTGTCTATTAATAAGTCTATCTATTAGTCTATCAATATATTTATCAATCTGTCTATTAATGTGTCTGTTAAACTTTCTATCAATATGTCATTAATATTTCTATCATTTTATTTATTAATCTATCTATCTATTTGTATATCTATCAACATATCTATATATATGTTTATCTATCTATCTATCTTTCTATCTTTATATATATATATATATATTTATTTATTTATCTATCTATCTATCTATCTAACAATCTATCTATCTATGTGTCTATAAATCTGTGTATCAAACTATCTATCTATTTATCTGTTTGTCTATTTATCTATCTATATGTTTGTATATCTCTTTATTTGTTTTTCTATCTATCTATCTGCCTATATTTTGTTTCCCTATCTCTCTATCTTGCCTCCATGCCTAATTGTCTGCCGACGTAATTGCCTACCCATCTATCTGACTATCTATCTATTTGGCCACTATTTTTGGGTCTATTTGTCTATCTGTCTATTTGTCTTTCTGTCTGTCTAACTATTTATATATCTATCTACCTATCTAAATATCTTTCTATCAATCTATGTATCTGCCTATCTACTTGTCTATCTATCTATTTATTATCTATCTATCTATGTTTCTTTCTATCTAACTATCTATCTATCTTTCTATTGGTCTATCTATATGTCTGTTTTTTAACTATCTATCTATCTTTCTATTGGTCTATCTATATGTCTGTTTTTTAACTATCTATCTATCTATATATCTATATGTCTATCTATCTATCTGTCTATCTATCTATCATCTATCTATCTATGTGTCTATCTATATATTTATCTATCTATCTATGTATCTGTCTAATAATCTGTCAATCTATCTGTCTATCTATCTATGAATCTCTCTATCTATTTATCTGTATATCTATCTATATATCTGTCTATCTTTAAATCTATTTATCTATATATCTTTCAAACTTTTTATATAACTATCTACATTCTATTATCAATTTTTTTATCAATCTATCTATCAAATCTGTTTATCAATTTTTCTATCATTCTAACTATCAATCTGTCTATATATATATATATATATATATATATCTATCTATCTATCTATCTATCTATCTTTCTAACTATCTATCTATATATCTATCTGTTTATATATTTGTCTATCAATCTTTCTATCTATCACCTTATCAATCTATCTACGTGTCTAAAAAGCTATTTTTCAAACTATTTATCTATCTTTCTGTTTGTCTGTCTAACTTCTTTTCTATTTGTCTGTCTATCTAATTACCTATTTGTTTGTATGTATTTATGTCTATCTACCTACCTACCTACCTGATTGTCTAATTAATTTACTGCCTACCAATCTATCTATCTGTCTATCAAATTATCTATCTATCCATCTTAATATTTGTGACTATTTGTCTATCTATCTATTTGTCTTTTTATGTTTCTAACTATATATATATCTCAATCTATCTATCTATCTGCCTATCTACTTGTCTATCTATCTATTTCTTATCTATCTTTATTTCTATCTATATATCTATTCGTCTATCTATCTGTCAATCTAATTTTCTATCTATCTGTCGAACAAACTATTTGTCTATCTATCTATCTGTATAGCTATCAATCAATCAATCAATCTATCTATGTGTCTATCTATCTATCTATTTTAAAATATATTTATCTATCTATTTTTATCTATCTAACAATCTCTCTGTCTATCTAGGTGTGTATCTATGTGTATATCTATCTGTATATCTATATGTATATCTATATATCTATCTATCTCTCTATTTATCTGTGTATCTATATGTCTATCATTCTATCTATATGTCTGTCTGCTTATCTGTCTATTTATCAGTTTATATTTTTTTCTATCTATTTATCTGTCTATTTGTCTATCTATCTATCTATCTATCTGTTTGTCTATCTGTCTATCTTTTCTGTCTATTCTTCTATATGTCTATCTATATGTCAATTATCTATCTTTCTATATATCTTTCTATTAATCTATTCGTATAACTATTTGAATATCTTTCTGTCTAACTTTCTATCTATCTATTTTTATTTTTATTTATCTATCTACTTTTTTATCTATCTATCTATATATAGGTCTATCTAATTTTAAATCTATCGATCTAATAATATTTCTATCTTTCTATCTAATAATCTGACTATCTATCAATCTATATATCTATCTATCTATCTATCTATCTCTCTATCTATCTATATATCTAATTATATATCTATATATCTATCTATCCATCTATCAATCTGACTTTCTAATAGTCTATCAATTTGCCTATCTAATTTCTATCAATTTATTTATCAATTTATCAATCAATCTGTCTATCCATCTATCTATCAAACTAACTATCAATCCATTTATCAATCTGTATATCTCTCTATCTATTTATATATATATATATATATATCTGTCTGTCTATCTATCTAGCTATCTTTCTTTTTATCTATCTATCTATCTATCTATCTATATGTCTTTTTATCTGTATATCTTTATTTCTATCTATTTATATATCTTTTTATCTATTTGTATGTCACTCTATTTATCTATCTATCAATCTATCTGTCTATCTACCTATCTATCTATGTATCTACTTGTCTATCTTTCTATCTCTCTATCTGTCTATCTATATATCTATCTATCTATCTATCTGTTTATCTACATATCTTTCTATTTATCTATTTACCTATCTATATATCTTACTATCTCTTTATCTAACTATCTATCTATCTATTTGTTGATATTTCTAATAAAATGTCTATCTATTTGTCTATCTATCTATATATCTATTTATCTATATGTCTATCTATCTATCCATTTATTTATTAATCTGTCTATCAACCTATCTTTCAATCTGTTTATCAATCTATCTATAAATCTTTCTATCATAATGTCTATCAATCTATCTATCATTATGTTTATCAATCAATCTATCTATCTATCTATATATCTATCTATCTATCTTTATGTCTATAAAACTAATTATCAATTTGTCTATTAAATTGTCAGTTTATATGTCTATTTGTCTATCTTGTCTATATATGTCTTTATATTTGTTTGTTAGTCTATCAGTCTATCTATCTATCTATCTGTCTATCTGTCAATCCCTTTGTTTGTTTGTCTATCTATCTACTTACATGACTGTCTACCAATCTGGCTAGCAGCCTATCTGCCTATTTGTTTATTTGTCTATCTCTCTACCTATCTATCTTTCTATTTTACTTTTTTGATTTATCTATCTATCTATTTGTTTATATATATAATTATATATATATATATATATATCTATATCTATCTATCTATCTACTTATTTATTTATCTGTCTAACTATCTGTCTACCTATCTTTCTATCTTCTATCTATTTATCTATCTATATTACTATTTATCTATCTACTTATCTCTCAATCTTTCTATTTATCTAGCTATCTAAATATCTAACTAACTAACTAACTATATGTTTATCTATCTATCTATTGTTTAATAATCTCTCTATCTATTTGTATATCTATTTTTCTATCTATTTGTCTATCTATCTCTCTATTTATATGTCTATCTATTTATCTATCTATCAATCGATCTGTCCATCTATCTATCTATCTATCAAACTATCTATCAATATGTCTTTCAATCTGTCAATCATTATGTCCACTACAAAAAAATGTCAATTTATATAGTGAAATTTAGCGAGGGAATAAATCCTAATTAAATAGTGAGTAATTTGCTAGGGAATAGCAAAGAATTTTTGATATAATATTGAAATAAAATTTTTCAAGGATTAATGACGATTAGCGAAAGAAATTGCTATTTCAAAATTTTTCGTCAATTTTAGCGACGGATCTTCCTCAGCTAAACTAGCGATGGATCTAGCGTCGGAATTTCCATAGCTAATTAATTAGAATGAGAGATTATCCGTTGTAAATTTTTTTTCTAAATTTCTTTGCATTGAAAAGCGGGAAATATAGTAATGGAATTAGCTACGAAATTAGCGATGGATTTTTCTAGCTAATTAGATCATGACATAATCCGTCACTACTTTTTCATTGATTTCCCCACAATTAAATACGGGAAATTTAGCGACGAAATTAACGACAAATTATTTCTAGCTAATTAGATCGAGACATTATCATTATATGAATGTTTTTTTTTCTTTTATATTTTTTTGCAAGTGATTATACCTTAAATGATAATTTTTACAAAATATATGCATTTAGCTAGATATTTTTCCTTAGCTTTTGTGCTGGGAATACTTTTCATCACTAATCTCTAATTATTTTAAATATTTTTATATTATTTATTTTAATTTTTTATGTAATTTTCTATATTAAATGTATTCCATGACCTATGGATGAGCATTTCTTGAATGACACATTCACCTCATATAATTATTAAAATAGGATATTATAAAAAAATATTTTCAAAATTATATAAATACAAATAAAACTTTATATTAATAATGATTAAATAAAATATTTTAAAAAGTATACGAATTATTTTTCTGAAATATTTAATTATGATAATTAAATATATTAAAAAAACATTAAATAATTAATTATATAATTATAATCTTTTTGTAAGATATTTTAATTAATAAATGAACATATATAAAAATTACTACTACTAAAAAGCTAAATTATATAATTATATGATTAAATTAAAAAAGTATATAAATATTTGAATTAATGAATAAACAAATAAATATTTGAATAATATAACCATCATAAGTTTCTACCTACGAATCATCCATTTCAAATAAATAGAACTGCATTTTGAAGAAATAAAATTGTGATGATAGTTGCACTAGCTATATGTTCAGAAGATGATATTATTACAGAAATTCATAGTTTGGGTTTGAAGAATGTAATTGAAAAGGATGCTGCTGGAAGTAATTGACCAATAGGCAAATTATTTGACTGGAGGAAACATAGTATATTTTGGGACTTGGCCTATTGGAAGTCCAATTTAATTCATCATAACTTAGATGTAATGCATATTGAAAAAGATATTTTTGACAGTGTTTTCAACACTGTCCTTAATGTAGATGGAAAAACAAAAGACACTTTAAAATCAAGACAAGAGCTAGATGATTAATGTCGGTGCCCTGAATTGAAACTGAATGAGCAAATAGGAAAATTCTCTAAAGCTTGCTACATGCTTGATAATAAGGCAAGAAAGATATTGTGTGAATGGATTAAAAATTTGAAATTCTCTGATGGATATATGTCAAATATGGGTAGATGCATGGATATGAAAAATCTTAAGTTATTTGAAATGAAAAGTCATGGCAGTCATGTATTTATGTAGAGATTAATACCAATTGCATTCCATGAATAACTTCCACAAAGTGTTTGGAAGGTCCTTACAGAACTATGTTTTTCAAACATCTAACTGCAACTACAATCAAAATAGATGACATGGTGAGGCTAGAGAATGACATTCCACTTATTATTTGTAAGCTAGAACGGATATTCCCACTGAGTTTTTTTGACTCAATGGAGCATTTGCCAGTCTCTTTGGCATATGAAGCAAGGATTGTTGGGCCAGTGCAATTCAGGTGGATGTATCCTTTTGAGAGGTAAATACATATAATTTGCTGTGTTCTATTATTTCGTACTTTAAGTAATATTGTAATTTAATCAAACTGAAACCTAACATTGTGGTAGTAGGTACCTTCGTAAGTTGAAATTGAATGTTAGAAACAAGGCAAAAGTTGAAGGTTCAATTTGCAATGCATATTTAGTAGAAGAAGCATCATCATTTTGTTCTTACTATTTTAATGATCATGTTAATACAAAAAATTGAAATGTGTCGTGGAATTATGAAGGTCATGTGATGGTAGAAGATGATTATGTGGACAAACTATCTATCTTCAAGTATCTTAGAAAAGCATTTGGAAGAGCAATGAAAAGATGTATGAAAGATTAAGAGTACAAAGCAACTAGGAGCTATGTTTTACTTAATTATGAGGAGGTTGCACTATACATTGAGTATGTATACATAAAAAGGTTGCAGGTTAAATCATAGTTTAATTTTATCTTTAATAGGAATTATTAAAAATTGATATACATTTTTTTCTCTTTTTATATTTGTGTAGTATTTATATTGAGTAGTTAAAATATAGGCAACCATCAATTTCCAGCAATGATGTCGATTATATGCTAGAAAATGAATTTGCAAATTGGTTCAAAAATTATGTGAGAAATATTAAGTTTTAAATTTTGAATTATTTAATTTATTTGTATCTTTTATTTGTTAATATCAATTTTTTTAATTAATGTCACAGGTAATTGATCCTTCAAATGGAGATTCAAATATTTTTATTCAGAATCTAAGTAAAGGCTCATTTTGATATGTGACAACCTATCATGGGTATTTTGTTAATGGATATAAATTTCACACAATCGGGCACGGTTCTTCTAAAATAACAATGAATAGTGGTGTATGTATTAAAGGCACGGAATATAGTGCAGATGAATTTGATTATTATGGTCAACTCAAAGAAGTTATTGAGTTGGAGTATCCTGGACTCAAAAATAATAGGATTGTATTATTTAAGTGTGAGTGGTTTGGTCCTACACCAAATGTGGGCACAAAGATTTATTCGGATTATAAGCTAGTGGATGTTAACAATAAACACAGATATAATTGAAATGAGCCATTTATTATGGTAGTTCAAGCTGCTCAAGTATATTATTGTACATATTCGAGTTTATCTCGTGAAAAAAATGATTGGTCGGCGATTTGCAAGATCAAACCGTGATCAAAATTTGAAGTATCACCATCGCAACAAAGAAGTGCAAACATAGAAATTGCACCAGTATTCAAAAAAGATGACATAAATAATATTAATCCTTTGAATGTAGATGAAGATCTAGAAAATTTTTGCGACTCAAATGGTGGCATAATAGAAATTGAAAATGATCAATTTCTATCTAAAGATGAGTATGAACTTCTTTCGGAATTGAAAAAATATCAAAATATCTATTGGAGGATGCTAGTGATGCCGATAATTAAATTGTTATAATTTTATCATAATTTTAAACTGTCAAAGACAATTTATATTTTTTTGAAATCTATCAGTGTGTTTTATTCGAAAATGCATGATTGTTCATTATTTTTCTATTTTTTGTTCTTTGTATTATTTTGTACTGCAGATGGTGCCTAAAGGGCATGGTTGTGGTGGAGTTAGACGTGGACACAGAAATGAACCAAATTCAACTGGTATGTTACATAATGTTCCAGAATCAATACTAGCTCATAGCCACCATATCCTAACTTCAACATCACAATCACCATCTCCATTTCTATCATCATTACCATCATTGAGACCTCTACTAACACCTTTATCAGATGTAAGCCTACCACCGATTGTGCTTCCTGCTCACACTTTTGATCCATCTCAATCTTTTACACCACAATTTACACTAATTGTTCCCCCATTTATAATACCAATGACATCATCAAATGTTGTGCCTTCTTCTGAAGTCAATTCAAAGTTAGTAATTAATTTTGTGGATGAGAGGTAAAAAAAATATAAAAATGATTTGAAAATAAATTTGAAAATAAAATAAAATTTTTATTTTATTTTTTGTAAATCTAGAATAGTTTTTATCTCCATTTTATCTCAAGACCTAATGAAGGAAGGTGTGACAGCTAATCATCAACAAGTTGAGGGTTCTATAAATCTTCAACCAATTGACTATGATCCAATTTATTTGGAGAGAATGGGAGGTCAAAAGAAGCAGCAAGTGTACGGAATCGGCTCTAAGGGAGTGGCATTTTGTTGTAGTAGTCGTGCTTCTAATTCATCTGTCTTAGCAATGGTGGATGAGGTGGTCGAACAACAAGCACATGAAATAAATGAACGTATTGTAGATATGGAGACCGAACTGAAAAAAAAGGATGAGCAGATAACTAATTTGATGGAAGAAATGCAAGAAATTAAAGATATTAAAAAAGCAATGCAATAGCAGATAGCATTCTGAGATCCAGCTACGAATCCTCGTAGGAAAGGATAGCATTCCCTACAAATTATGAGGATGATTGAGCATGATAATTATTTATGAACTGTTATTTATTTTTGTCAATGTGTAGTAAATAATTATGATATTTTGTTGCAAGTATCAATTTTTTTTTCTAGTTTTGTTCTTTGCATTTTCGATTAACCAAATTATGAATATTTGCAGGACACATTATGTGAGAGAAAAGAAAAAATCATAATCCAAAGCATTCTGTTTCCACGGTCCTTCCAATGCATGGGTCCCATATTTACTGATTTTAGCTTTATAAAAAAGAGGGCTAGCTTATATTATCGTTATTTTCTAAAAACATTATATTTTTGCACTCTCTTTATCTTTAAACATAATTGCTGGATATCTTTTGGATTTTTGGTGAAGCTGTATCAGAATAAACTTTAATTTGTGTTTGTTCATGTCTATAATATTTGTTTTTATATATCTGTGAATATGTTTTTGTGTCTCTTAATTTTTTGGGTAGAGTTTTAGCCTATTATAGGTATGTAAAAGCCATAATCAGCAGAGGCAGCAGCTGCAGAGATGGCAGCGACAGATGTGATGCCAGCGGAAGAGGCAACGGCCGTAGTAGCGGCAGCATCGGCACCAGTGGATGAGGTGACATCAGCAGCAACTGTGATAGCTGCGGCAGAATCTACAGCAACGACATAAGAGGCAGCGGCGGCATCAGCGGCAGCATCGGCATCAGTGGTAGCAGCTATAGTAGTGGCTGCGGTAGTAGTAGTGGTGCCAGTAGGGGCGGCAACAGCAGCACCAACAGCACCGGCAGCGGTAGTAGCAGTAGGAACGAGAGCAGCGCTAGCGCCAGTGGCATCGGTAGTGGCAGTGGTAGTGATAGCGAGAGCAGCAGCAGTAGTGGGAGCAGAAGCGATAGCAAGAGCAACAGCAATGGCAACATATGCGGTATATACGTATGTATATAGTTAGTATATACGTACATATAATACTATAGTATTTTATGCACATATATATTGAGTATATATATGTAATCAGTATATATGTACGTATAATACTATAGTTTATATGTACATATACTTAAGTAATATTTGTACAAGTGAAATGCTAGTATATATGTACATATTTACTGCAGTAATATATATTTATCAAAATATAGTTTTTTTATTTAATTTTATTTGATTTGGTGGTTTAAATTTCTTACAGATATGGTATCGCATTGTTTTTCATACGAAGCTTGTATAAGTGAACACATATTTCAACAAACATGAAGCACCGTGATAGCATTTATGTAGTGGAAAGTTGGTGATCGGAGTAGTGGGAGATAAAGCAACATCAATGCATTGATAGATTTTACTTTATGCACATTCGGTAGATACATTGATTAATAAGATGTAATATAATTTTTATTATTTTTTTTTGTTTTTGTTATTTAAAATATTGTATTAGAATAAGTTATTGAATGAAATTTTATTTAAATTAAAATTTTCTTTTATAGTTTCTGTTTTTAGTAAATTTATTTTTAAAATATTAAATTATTTAATTAATTTTTTTTAAAACTATATTATAATCAACTGTAATTTTTGTTTGTTCATGTCTATAATAACTATTTTTATTTATTCGTGCATATGTTTGTGTATGTCCAAAATTTTGGGGTAGATTTTTAGCCTATTATAGGTATGTAAAAGCCTATTATCATCAGAGGTAGCTGTGGCAAAAGTGATAGCGGTGGCGGTAGTGAAAGTAGAGGCGGCCGTGGCACAAGAAGCGATTGCCGCGGTAGTGGCAGCAGTAGTGTCTATTGCGTCGTCGGTAGGGGTGGCAGCAGCCGTCGTGACAGCCATGGCAGCGGAGGCAGCGGTGGCAGCCGTGGCATCAATGGTAATAGCGGCAGCTGCTGCTGCGGAGGCAGTAAAGGAAGCAGTGGCATAGAAGGCAGAGGCATCGTCTGCACTGGAAGTAGCGGTAGTAGTGAAGGTAGCTGCAACTACATAGGAAGCGGGGACATCATAGGAAGCGGCGGCGGTAGTGGCGGTGGTTGTAGCAGCGGCGGCAGCGGCATGCAACAGCAACTCCGACAATGGCGGCGGTGCCGGCAGCCACCACAGTGACCATCGGCTACAGCTTTGGTAGTAGTGGCGACGGTGGCAGCTGCGACATCAATGGTGTTGGCAGCGACAACATCAATGGCAGCAGTGGCAGGAGTGGCAGTGGGAGCTGCAGCAACAGCACCTATTGAGATATATATGTATGAATAAAGTCAGTATATACGTACATTTAATACTATAGTATTTTATGTACGTATATACTGTGTATATTTGTACTCAGTTCATATATACACGTAATACTCTTGTTTTTATGTACATATACTGAAGTAATATATGTACGAGTGAATTGCTAGTATATATTTACATATATACTACAGGATTATACATGTATCAAAACATAACTTTTTTTTTGACTAAGTAGTTTAATTTTCTTTCAGATATGATGTCGCATTGTTCCGCATACAAAGCTTCTATAAGTGATGAGATTTTTCACTAGACATTACGTGTCGTGACTCGTACTACTTTGTCGTAGTAGAAAAATTATGATTGGAGGAGAAGAGGGAGAGAAAGCAATGTCAATGAATGAGATATATTATACGTTATGCACTATCGGTAGATACATTGATGAATAAAAATAAAAGTTGTTATTTTTTTTTGTTTCAATTATGTAAAATATTGAATTTGAATAAGATATTAAATGATTTTATCTTTTGTTTATTATAAATTATTTATAGTTTCAATTTTAATTCAATATGATTTAAAAATAATAAATTATTTATTTAAAAAATTCTTAAATTTTTTAAATTATGTACATATATTTGAAATTAAAATAGCTAGGGAAAATTCCCTAGCTAATTTAGTGAAGGAAAAATCCCTCGCTAATTTAGAGAACGAAATTTCCCTAGCTAATTTAGCTAGGAAAAAATTAAAATTAGCGACAAATTTTCCATCGCTAATTTTCTTATGCTGGGTACTTTAGCTAGGGATTCAGCCATCATTATTTTTGTTTCGTGATGGAATATTTCATTTATCTTGTTATTTTAGCAACGAAAATTTTCTTTTTTAGCGAGGGAATTTTTTGTCGCTAATTTTTTAGCTAAGGAAAATTTCGTAGCTTAAATTTAGCAAGATACACTTTAGAAAGGGACACGATCCATTGATATTCCATCGCTATTTACCATTTAGCAACTGAAATCTCCCATATAGCTAGGGATTTCCCTAGCTATATGAGATTTTTTTTTGTATTGAATGATAGATAGATAGATAGATCAAATAGATATATAGATTGATTGATTGATTGATAGAGTATTAAATAGATATATACATAGACATAAAGATAAACAAATAGATAGATAGATAGTCAGATTGATAGGCATAAAGAAAGACATATATATGATAGATAGATAGACAGATAGATTGATTGATAGATTGATAGATAGACAGATTGATTGATTGATAGATTGATAGATAGACATATAGACACGATGACAGATAGAATGATAGATATATAAATAGATAAATAAATAGATAAATAAATAGATAGACAATTGGATAGATAGATAAACAAATAGCGAAACAGATAGACAGATAGATATATAGACAAATAGACAGATCAATAAATAGATAAATAGATCCATAGATAGACAAATAAATAACAAACATATTGATTAACAAATATATAGACAAATAAATAGACGGTTAAATAGATAGATAGATTGACTGACTGACTGATAGATAGATAGATATATAGATATATAGAAAGATAGAAAAATAGGTAGATTATTAGATAGACTGATTGATTGATTGATTAATATATATACATATTGATAGACAAATTGATTGACAGATTGATAGATAGATTGATAGACAAATAGATAGATAGATTGATAGACAAATATATATATAAAAAGATAGTGATATAGAAAGATAGACAGATAGATAGTTAGACAGATAGATAGAATGATACATATAAAGATTATTAGACAAATAGATAGATAGATAGATATAGTTTGATAGATAGATATAAATATAGCAAGATATATAGACAGATAGATAGATAAATAAATAGATAAATAAATAGATAGATTGAAAGATATAAAAATTCATATACAAATAGATAGACAGATAGTTATATACTTAGATTGAGAGATAGATAGAAAGATAAATAGATAGATATATTGACAGATAGAGAGAAAGGTAGATAGACAAATAGGTATTAAGAAATATATATAGATAGACAGATTGATATAAAAATAGATAAATAGACAAATTGACACACTAATAGACATATAGTTAGATAGACAGATAGATAGATAGACATATATATAATTAGGTAGGTTATTATATAGATAGACATATAGATTGAATGATTGATATATAATTTGATAATTTGATTGAGAACTAGATATAAAAAAAGACAAATAGATAGATAAATAAATAGATAGACAGATAGACAAAAATATAGACAGATTGACTGATAGACATACAGATAGATAGATAGCTAGATCGATATACATATAGATAGATAGATAGCTAGAAATATACATAGATAGAGAAATAGATTGATAGATAAATAGAAAAATACATAGATAGATAGATAGATAATTTGATTGATAGAAAGATTAATAGACAGATCAATATATAGATTAATAGGCATATTGATAGACAAATTGATTGATAGATTGATAGATAGATTGATAGATAGATTGATATACAAATTGAAAGACAAATAGATAGACAGATTGATAGGTATATATATAGATAAATTGATAGATAGACAAAAAATAGACTTATAGATAGATAGATGGATAGATAAATTATTAGACATTAGTTAGATAAATTGATATATAGATAGACAGACATATAAATATATAGATAGATAAAAAGATAGACGGATAGATATATAGATTGATAGATAGGCAAATAGATATATAGATAGACAAATAGACAGATATATAGACAAATTATTAGAAAGATAGATAGATTAAACGATAGAAAAAAGAATAGCAAATAGATAATAGATAGACTGATAATCAGATAGATAGATAAAGAGAGATAAAAAGATAAATAAATTTATAGATACACAAATAGATAGACATACAGAGAGTCATGCCAATTGATAGAAAGATATACGCACACATAGATACGTAGATAGATAAAGAGATAGACTGATAGATCAACAGACAGATAGACATACAGACAAATAGCTAGATACATAGACATATAGATAGATAGACAGACAAATAGATACATAGGCATACTGATAGAGAGACGGATAGAAAAATAGATACACGGATTGATACACAAATTGATAGATTCATAGACATAATTTTAGACATATTGATAGACTTATTGAAAGAAAATAGATAGATAGATTATTAGATAGATAGATAGAGAGATAGATAGACAACAAGATAGATATATGGATATATAGAAAGATAGATATTAAGATAAATGGATAGATTGACATATAGATTACTAATATATAGATAGATAGATAAACTGATAGTATCGGATAGATAAATAGATAGACAGACAGACATACATATAGATAGATAAATTTATAGATAGATACAAAGATAGATAGACATATAGATAAATAGATAGATAGGCAGAAAGAAAGATAAACAGATAGATAGATAACTAGATAGAAAAATAGTTAGACAAATAGATAGATAGATACACACACACACACACATAGAGGTGTCAAACGGGCTGGCCCAGCATGGCCCGGCCAATTTTTTTAGGGCACGTTCGTGCTACCGTGTTGGGTCGGGCACAACACGGTTCCTGTACCATGCCGGGCCCTGCCCGGCATGGTTTAAAAATAACCGAGCACGGCACGGCTCGTAGGCACGGCGGGTCGTGCCGTGCCTTGCCTGGCCCGCTCGGGCTTGCCTGTCCGAGCAGTTCGAAATACGGGAAGACCGCGGCTCGGGTCGAATCAGACCCAACCCGCAGTCTTTTTTTGCGGGAGGGGCATCCTGGGGTTGGGCTCACGGGACACCCTGCACGGGACTGACCCGTGCCGGGGTGCCGTGCCGCATGGTGAACCGTGCCGGGTCAGGCACGGCACGACTCTGGCCAGGCACGGCACGGCACAGCACGCGCCTAACTAGGGCACAGCACGGGCCTGGGCACAAAATTTTTCCGTGTCGGGCCGGCCCAGGCACGGCTGAACCGTGCCGGGCCGGGCCGGCCCGGCCCGGTTAACACCTGTACACACACACACATAAAGATATATATATATATATATATATATATATATAGACTAATAGTAAGACAGATAGATAGACATATATATAGATAGATAGATAGGCAAAAAGTAGATAGATAGATAGGCAAAAAGTAGATAGATAGATAGATACATAGAAATAAATAAATAAAGAAATATAGAAATAATGATTGATAGATAAAAAGTTAGATATACATATAGAATGATAGATAAATAGATAGAAAGGTAAATATATATATTAATAAATAGATAACAGATAGATAGACAGATAGATAGAAAAATAGATAGATATATAGATAAATAGATAGATAGACAGATAGATAGATAACTAAATAAATTAATATACAGATAGATAGACAAATCAATTGATAGATAGATACATATATAGATAGATCAATAGATTGATAGACAAATAGATAAACATATATATATATATATAGTTTTTTAGAGAGATAGTTAGACATAAAGATAAATAACTAGATAGATAGATAGATTGATTGATACATAGACAAATAAAAAGATATATAGATAGATAGTCATATAGAAAGATAGATAGACATATAGACATGTAGATAGATAGATAGATAGATTGATTGATAGAAAGTTATTTAAATAGACATAGAGCTAGAATGATTGATAGACACATTAATATAAAGATTAATAGATAGATTTATAGACAGATTTATATATAGATTGATAGAGAGTTTGATATACAAAATAAAAGATAAATAGATAGAAAGATATATATACATATTGATAATTTGTATATAGATATATAGAAAATAGACAGATTATTAGATTGATAGATATATTGAAAGATATATAGTAAGATTGATAGATAGATAGATATAAAGATTGATAGATAAATAGAAAAAAATATAGATAGATAGTATGACATATAAATTGATAAATAGACATACAAATAGACAAATAGATAAATAGAGAAATAGAAAGAATGATAGATAGTTAGATAAATAGATAGATAAATAAATAGATAGACACATAGATAGACTGACAAATAAACAGATAGATAGTTAAATAGATATACAGACAGATAGTTAGAAAGATTGACAGAAAGATGGATAGATAGATAGATAGATATAAAAATACATGATAATTAGATAGATAGATAGACAGAAAAAAAGATAGACATATAAATAGACAAATCATATAGGTAGATAGATTGACATATAGATAAATAGATTGATTGATAGATAGAATGTTAGATAGATAGATAGATAGATAGACAGATAGACAAATTAATTGACAAATAGATAGATAGATAGATACGTAGATAGACAAATATATATATATATATATAAAGATAGATATATGGTTAGATTTTACAAATAGATAAATAAAAAGATAAATAGATAGTTAGACAGATAGATACATAAATAAATAGACAGATTATTAGGTAGACAGACAAATAGATAGATAGATAGTATAAAATATATATTCACATATAGATAGATAGATTTAGAGAGAGATAAATAGATTGATAGATAGATAAATAAATAGATAGATGGATGGAAAGCTAGATAGAGGAATACAAAAAATATATAAATAGAAAAAATGAATGAAATATAGATAGAAAGAAAGACCGACATATAGATAGATTTATAGATAAACAGAAAGATAGACATATATATAGACAGATAGATAGAATAGAAAGATAAAAGATAAATAGACTAACAAATATATAGAATATATATATATATATATAGACAAATAGATACAGAAATAGAGAGATAGAAAGATAGATAAAAAGACAAACAAAAAGACATATTGGTAGATAGGCAAATAGAAAGAAAGAAAAATCGATAAATAGATAGCCAGATAGAGAAATAGAGAAATAGATAGATAGATATACATATATATAGGTATATAAACATATAGTTAGATAGATAGATAGATAGACTAAAATATAGACTAAAAGAAAGAGAAATATATAGATAGATAGATAGATATAATGATAGACATATAGATAGACAAATAGACATATAGATTGAAAGTCAGATAGACTGACAAATAGATACACAGATAGATAGATAGATCAACAGGCAGATAGATTGATAGATAGACACATGGATATGTAGATAGATAGACTGAAAGATAGACAGACAGATAGAAAGATAAATAGATACACATATAGACATACAGATTGACAGATAGATAAGCAAATAGGAAAACAAAGAGATATACAATTTGATAGATAGATACATAGAATAGAAAGTAAGATATAGATAAATAGATTAACTGATATATAGATAGATAAACAAATGGATAGACAAATAGATATATAGATAGAAAGATATAAGATATATATATAGAAAAATACATAGACAGAAATATATAAAAATAGATAGATAAATAAATAAACATGTAGATAGACAAATAGATTGACAAATAGATATACATATAGATAGATAGATTGACAGATAAATATACAAATAGATAGTTATACAGACAAACAAATAGATAGATAGATAGATATATAGATTGATTGATTGATAGATAAAAAGATAGACAGATAAATAGACATAGATAGACCAATATTAATATATATAGATAGACATATAGATAGATAGATAGATAAATCAATTGATAGAAAGATAGATAGACATATAGATAGACAGATAGATAGATAGATAACTTGATAGATTTATAGATATTTTGATAGATAATCTGATAAATAGATAGATAGATAGATAGATAGACAGATAGATAGATTGAGAGAATGAAATAGAGAGAAAAAGATTGATATAAAGATAGATAGATAGATAGACAAACAAATAGATAGATAGATAGATTGTTAGATAGAGAAACAAACAAACAGATAGAAAGATAGATATATAGTTTGATAGAAAGATTATTAAATAGATAGATAGTCAAATAAATATATAGTTTTATAGATAGATCATATAGTTAGAGAGATTGATAAATAGATAGATATACAGATAGATAAATAAACAGATAGATAAATAATTAGATAAACAAATAAATAAAAATATATTTATATAGATATAGATACATAAATATATAGATAGATTGATTGATAGATAGTTATATAGATAAATAAAAAGATAATTAGACAGATAGACAAACATATAGGTACACAGATTGATAGACAGATAGATAGACAAATAGATAGACAGATAGATAGATAGTTATATAGAAAGAAATATAGGTATATAGATAGATAGATAGACATATAGATCGATAGATAGATTGATAGATTGATAGATAGATAGATAGATAAACTGTCAAATAGATAGAAAGATAGGTACATAGATCGACATATATATAAACAGATGGATATAGAGATTAATAGATTGATTGATTGATAGATTGATAATTAGATTGATAGATAGAATTATAGACACTTTGATAGATAGAGAGAGAGATAGATATATATAAAGATAGACAGATAGATAAATAAATAAATAAATAGATAAATATATAGACAAATAGATAGATATAAAGATAGATGTAAAGATAGAAATATAGTTAGAAAGATATATAGACAAATATATAGAATTTATTTATAGAGAGATCGATAGACAGATTGTTAGACTGATGATAGAAAGATAGTTAGATAGATATAAAGAGAAATCTATATACATATTTATAGACGGATCGATAAACAAATTGATAGACAGATAGTAATAAAGATTGATAAATAGATAGATATAAAGATAAAAAGATAGAAAGATTGATAGATAGACAGATATATAAACAAATAGATAGAAGGATAGATATATAGATAGATTGCTATATAGATAGGAAAATAATTATACAAACAGAAAGATAGAAAGAAAGATAGATAGATAGATAGACAGATAGATAGAGAGTTAGATAGATAAATAAATAGATATATAGATAGATAGGTTTAAAGATTGTTAAACAAAAAGATAGTCAAATAAATAAAAATATTTATAAACTGATCAAGAGATAGATAGTTAGACAAATATATAAATATATAGTTAGATAGTTAGACAAGTATATAAATATTTAGAGATAGATTGAAAGATGGATGAATAAATCAATAGATAGATAGATATACATTTAGATATTTATATAGATGCAAAATAGTTAGACAAATAGATAGATTGATTGATAGTTAGCTAGATAGATAGATATAAAGATATATATATATATATATATATATATATATATATATATATATATATAGACAGACAGACAGATAGATAGATAGATAGATAGTCATATAGATATATAGATAAATAGACAGAAATATAGCCAGATATATACTTAGATAGTTAGATAGATAGAAACAAAATAGAGAGGTAGATAGACATATAGAATGGTTGATAATTAGATAGATATATAGACTGATACGTAGACATAAAGATAGACAAATAGATAAACAAAATGATAGAAAGATAGCTATACAAATAGATAGACAGATAGATTGACAATAATATTTACCGATAGATAGACAAATAGATATAGAGATAGATAGATATATATATATATATAGATAAACATATAAATAGATAGATAGACAGATAGATAAATAGATAGATTGATAAATAAATAAATAAAAATATTGATGATAGAGATATAAATAGATAGATATACAGATAAATAGACCAGTAGATAGATAGGCAGATAAATAGATAGGTAAAAGTCAGATAGATTGTCAGATAGATAAATACATGATTGATAGATAGATAGATAGACATGTAGATATATAGATAGATATAAAATTGATACACAAATAGATAGAAAGATTGATAGATTTATAGATAAACAGATGGATAGATAGATAAATAAATAATAGATAGATATATATATATATAGAAAGAAAGAAAGATAGATAGATAAATAGACACATAGATAGACAGACAGATAGTTAGTTAGTAAAATTGATAGAAAGATAGATAGACAAAAAATTAGATAGATAGATATATAGATAGCTAGATAGGTAGACAAATAGATAGGTAGATATCTAGACAGACAGACTAACAGATAGATAGATATATTTAAAGATAGTTCGAAAAAATGTTTGATAGATATATAAATAAATTAATTGACATATTTATAAACAGGTCAATAGATAAATATTGAGACAGATTAATAAATAGATAGATAAATAAATAGATAGATAAACAGATAGATAGAAAGATTAATATACAAATATATAGACAGAAAGATAGATAGATTGACATATTAACAAATACTTATACATATAGATAGATAGACACATTGATAGACAGATCGATAGACAGATAGCTAGAAACATAGGTATGCATATAGATATAACGATTAGTAGATAGATAAATGGATATATAGATAGATGGATAGATAAACAAACATATAGACAGACAGATAGAAAGATAGATAGATAGTCAGATTGAAAAAAATAAATATAGATAGATAAACAAATAGACATATAGATAGATAGTCAGATAGAAAGAAAGAAATATAAATAGATAAACAAATAGACATATAGATAGATAGTGAGATTAAAAGAGAATTTGATAGAAAGATTGATAATTAGATTGATGCATAGATTGATAGACAAATTGATATACATATTAATAGATAGATAATAGAAAGATACATAGATAGATATATAGATAGACAAATAGATATTTAGATAGATAGACAGATAGATAGATAGAAATATAGATATTCAAATTGATATATAGATAGATAGATAGATAGATAGATAAAAATAAAGCTAGACTGATATATAGAAAAATAAAAAAAAATAAAAAACACTCTCACCTTTTAGAGAGAGAAAATCCCATTTTCTAGAGAGGGAGAATCACCATTGTTGCCCAATTCAATCTGCACTCAGGCTCTAAATAGATCTAATGGACTTATTATTAAATAAGAAGTCCTTTGCATCAGTATTGAATGAGCCCGCACCCCATCCTCCAATATTCGGTAAGAAAAATTGTAGCCTCGTAGTAATCTTCTCTTCGGAAAAGATACAAAGCTCGTAGAGCCATTTGACTACATGTTAGTTGGGAATTTTCCCACGGCAGACCTCGTGCACAAGAAATTCAGTTATTTATTAATTCTTTGAAGTTCAAGGGGATGATGAAGTTTGCCGATTATGATGCGAGGCATGTTATTCTACAATGCCATTTGGAGGACAATTTCTATATTCTATGGTTAAGGGGATTATGGCAGGTAAGTGGGTATCCAATGCACATTCTGAAGTGGATGAAATACTTCAGCCCACACGAAGAAGCGCCTTTAGCCCGGCATGGTTTTCATTACCTAATCTACCATTGTTTTTGGACAATAAGCATGCTTTGTTTGCTATTTCTTCTACTTTGGGTAATCCTATGCAGAGGGATGAGGCAATAGTCTCTATGAAAAGGCCTAACAATGCAAGGGTGTGTGTAGAGTGTAATTTACTCTCACAGCCACCGAATAAAATATGGATAGGTAGTGGAGAAGGAGAGTAGGAGAGGGGTATTGGAAATCTGTCACGCCTGAGAACTTGCCTCCATACTGACTAGTATGTAAAAGAATAGGTCATGATTTGAGAGATTGTTGGCTTGGGGCTGAGGGGATGGAGCAGGAGATTAGAGGAAATAAGAGGCAAGAATGGGTTAGCAAGGAAGAACTGAAAGGTCAACACGTACAGTTGAAAGATAGGGCAGAATCACCTGAAATTGCAGGAAATGATTTAGAAGTGAGTCTAGAGGAGAAAGGGGCAGAAATAGGGAACTAATTATTTATGAGGAAGGAGGTGGAAATAAGAATTTAGAATGGGAAGTAGAGGAAAGTTTAGAGGGAGTGGAAGAAGATGGCTGGAAGGAAGTGAAGCTAAGGAGGAAGGGGGGAAAGAGGCATAAATTAAGAAGGGTATTAAAGGATAAAGAGGAGGATTTAGAATGGATAAATAAGGATATTCTGGATTTTCCAGATGAAAATTCAGAAGTGTTCAGCTGTCCACAAATAGAAAGGGAAGAAGAAATAGAGCAGGATGTTTTGGAAAAGATAAAAGATGATTTATAAATGTATGAAGAGGATTGGGAAAAGCATACAAGAGGTCAAGCAATGGAAGCCATCAATAGTATGGCTATGCACCTTGGATAGCAATAAAAATATATTCAAATAATGCAAGATACTTCAAATATATACAAGTTGGCAAGCAACAAGAAGAAGCATTTGAATAGAACGAATGAGTATAAATGCACAAGAGCACAAAAAAAATCTAACTTAAATGGATAGATATCTTTATTGGAATATTAGGGGGGTGGCAAATAACCCCTCGTTAAATAGACTAAAATGTTTAATAAAAATTCATAGAATCTCTCTGGTAATTATAGCGGAACCTATGATTCAGAAGGACCAATTGAGTAAATATAGTAAACTACAAGGGTTTAATAATGCATATGTTAATTGAAACAGTAAGCTCTGGATCATGTGGCACAATTACATGAATATTATAATAAATATAGACACAGAACAAAGAGTCCACTTTAAATCTAAAATAAATGCAGAGGTTATAATTTCGGTAGTGTATGCTAAAAATAATTAAAAAGATAGGATAGAATTATGGAAGGAAATGCATGACATAGCGAAGAAAGACACCCCATGGATCATAGGTGAGGACTTTAATGTAATTAGAAGTGTGAAGAAAAGAAAGGAGGTAAAATCCCAGACAAAGTAGCCATGTCACAATTTAATGACACTATCACTAGTACAAATCTGATGGAAGTAGATTTTATAGGTTCAAGATATACTTGGTGTAATAATTGGCAGAAAAGAGGGGCAATCTGGGCAATGTTAGATAGGGTTCAATGCAATGCGAAGTGGGTAGCTTCTCAGGGGGTTACAGGGCTCAGACATTTTAACAGAACTTGCTCTGATCATAGCCCATTGCTCATTTCTATCAATAAGAGTCAGTATATTACAGGCAATTTTAAATTTCAAAATATGTGGGTAAAGCACCTAGAATTTGAAAAGGTGGCGAGAGAATCCTAGATATACCCAGTTATAAGAAAAACTATGCAGGTTCTAACGTGTAAGCTATATATATTTAAAAAATGCTTAAACTTATGGAATAAAGATGTTTTTGAAAATATAAACTAAACAATAAAGGAGGAGGAGGAAGAAGTGGAGAAACTAGAATTAGAATATGAAAATTCCCAAAATGAAGAAATTAGAAATGAACTAAGTAAAGCCAAAAGAAAATTGAGGCTTAGATTACATATGGAAGAAATCTACTGGAAACAGTGAGTGAAGATTAAATGGCTTAAAGACAGGGATAGAAATACTAAATTTTTTCATACTATGAGTAAAATCAAAACTCATACGAACTAAATAAAAGGTATAAAAAATGATCAGGGAATTTGAGTAGAAGAAGATAAAAATTAGGAATCATCTTTGATGAATTCTTTAAAAAAATTTATGTGGCTCAGTTATTCACGAAGGTGATTTATTAATGAAAGAAATTAAAACATCTATTACAAAGGAACAAAATAATAAGTTGGAAATGATTCCGGATGAAGAAGAAGTTAAAAATACTATCTTTAGCCTGGATAAGGATAGTGCAGCAGGACCGGATGGTTAAAATAATTACTTTTTCCAGACCAGTTAGAATACTCTTAAAAATGAGATTGTTTCTGCAGCTGCAAGTTTTTTTGTAGGTGCGGATATACCTAAGGCATGAGCCAATTCGTTTATTGTGCTAATTCCAAAGAAGGAATCACCACAAATATTTGAAGACTATAGGCCTATTAGCTTATGTAATGCTATTTATAAGATTCTAGCAAAAATACTACAAAGTAGTTTAAGCACTATTTTACCAGAAATAATATCTCAGGAGCAAATGGGTTTTGTCAAAAATAGGTAAATGCTTGAAAATATAAAATTGGTAGCTGAAATGAAGAAATAGATAGCTGTTAAAACAAGAGGGAACAATCTAGTAGTAAAACTAGATGTGTCTAAAGCATTTGATAGAATTGAATGGGACACACTCTATTTTGTATTGAGAAAGTTTGGCTTCTCTAAATTATGTATAGATTTAATATAAAGATATGTGACAAGTGTATAGGTAAAAGTTATTGTAAATGGTCAGAAAGGAGAGGAATTTAAACCGAAAAGGAGTTTCAAACAAGGGGATCCCCTGTCTCCTTTATTATTTGATATTTATTTAAAATTATTAATTCGTAATTTAAATAAAAGAATGGAAGTGAGGAAGATCATTCCGTTTAGACAGCCAATAAATACTCCTAGAATAGGTTGTCTAGCGCATGCGGATGACCTCATAATTTTCACAAATGCGACTTCCAGATCACTGATGAATCTTATGGATGTCCTGCAAATTTTCGAGAAAGAAACGGGGCAAGTTGTGAATAAAAAGAAAAGTCAGTTTTTGTTATCATCAAAAATATCCGAAAAAGTGGCCATACAGATTAAAAAAATTACTAGATTTATCCAAAATAAAGGGGCTTTAATGTATCTAGGCTGCCATATATATGAGGGTAGACTGAGAGTGAATTATTTAACATCATTACAAGAAAAATTAAGAAGGAAAATAGTAGGTTGGAAGGAGGAGCTACTGGGTTTCGGGGGTAGGATTACTTTAATCTCCCATGTTCTCCAAAGCATGCTGATACATATCTTAGCAACTATTCATCCACCTAAGAAATTTATTAAGAAACTGGAAATGGACATGGCTAACTTTTTATGGGGGGAAAAAGAGGGTAAGTTTAAGCTTCACTGGAAGAAATGGGATGATATATGTTTCCCAAAAGAGAAGGTAGGTTTGGGCATCATCAGCCTGTAGGACATGGCCACAACATGGGACTACAAAGGATGCTGGAGGTTAAAAGAAGGTGAGAGTCTGTGGGCAAAGTTCACGAGAGCTAAATATGAAGGATCTAGGACTTAGAATCTAAATAAGGCTTCAAATATTTGGAAATCAATGAAAAAACAAAAAGAAATAGTAGAATCACATTCGATATTGAAAAAGAGCAGATGGAAATGGACACTGAACCCGCAAGGGAATTTTACTTTATAATTGGTAAAAGAACTAATCAGAAAGATGAAACCAGCATAAGCATTATTCAAAAGGGCTTGGAAAGCGAACATCCCGCAAAAAAATGAGTTCACTTACATCGAAAGTACTTGTTAAAGCTTTACTAGTAGATAGTAATATTCAAAGAAAAGGAATAAAAATGGCATCATGATGTGACTGCTGTTATGAAGCAGCAGAATCCATCCATCATTTATTTTCGGAAGGAAGGATTGCAACAGGAGTCTGGAAAGAGCTGGAGAAATTGAATCAGATATGTAGTAAACAGGAAGGGTTAATAGAAAAAATTAAAAAATGGGGAACTCGCACTTCAAGAAGTCCTGTTAGGAATTGGCTGACTTAAAATCTCACGCACGTTGTTATTTGGAGTCTATGGAAAGCTCGAAATAAGAGTAGATTTGAGGAAATTAAAATGAATTCAGTTGAAATATTAAAAGATATTAGGAAGGAATTCAGTAATATATCTAATATTAAACCCTTGAAAGTTGAGAATATAGATATGGTTAGAAAACTCAGAAATACATGGTCACTCACTATTAAAAAGAATAGGATGTTGATGATGAACAAGAAGATGAATAAGAAGAAGTTGAACAAGAAAGTTAAGATGAAGATGAAGAAGATAAAGAAGAAGATGATGAAAAAGAATAAGATACAGAAGAAGAAGATGAAGAAAGATAAAAATATCATGACAAAGAAGAAGAAGAATAATAATAACAAGAAGAAGAATATGATGATAATGATTGTTTAGTGTTCAAACTACCGAATATGCTTACATATGTTGGTGGTTTATGATGATGTTTAGACTTGGAAATTAAGATAATATGAGTTGATTTTATGACTTTGATATATTGAAGATTTATGATAAATTGTCATGACATCACTATGTTTTCAGAGATATTTAGAAGTGGAGGTAGATAATTGAGTCTCACATAGTTTCGAAATTCATTATTAGCTAAAACTCTACTTAATTGATTGAGGAAATTCTTTTTCACCTTGGCCCTACTAATACATTAGCATAATCTTTTAACTATGAGATGCATTTCTAGTGGTTATGATATTATCATAATGTCACATTCATACTTAACTTAGAAAATTCAAATGATAGTGACATTAATTTTTTGTCGTAGCAACAAAGTACTCAATTATTACCCAATTTCACAACCAAGCACAACCACAACAACTTTATTTTTAATAAGGCTAGATATTCTCAAGTCATAGTCATGGGTTTTTTAAAAAGTAATGACTTTTGAGCTATATAAATTTACAGTCACAACAACTCATGTCAAAGTCATAGTAATTATTCAAAGGTGTAACTTTTAAGATACTAAATATTATATATGATATTACTCTAGTATGACTATTTCCAAGGCCATGAATTTTATTTTTAAAGGAATGAATATTTATTACTTATATTCTCAAGCTAAATTACAAGTTCCATGGAAACCTCACAATGTTACAACAATAAGATATATGTGGGAAGAGATAGCTAGTGTCATGGAACTTATATGAGCATAGCTACTTGAGAGAAATTAACAAAAGATTATGTGTCGTAAATATTTCCCATCGTTATAGCCACAACCATCTCATGAAAGAACATCTAAGCATCATGAATATTTCTCAATACCACAACCATATAAAATTCAAGAAAGACTATTGTCAGTGTAATGCCTTCTACACATCACTATGGCTATATAATATAGTGATAAGTCATTCACCATTCCATAGTAACATCCCAATAATGTGGCCCTTTATGGATGACAAAAAAAAAGCTTGAAGCCACAACCATTTCATAATCCCACATTTTACCCAAGTCATCATTCTTAATCGTATCATGACTTTGGGTTACGAAAAGATCAAGATGCAAACTAGAGTGATATTCATTTTTTAGAGTCATGCCCTCAAGAAGAAGAGATAAATGACAAAGTTTTGATAATCTATTGAAAGTCACGATTTCTACTTAGAATAATATGAGGTTGCCCAAATATAAAAGTAGAAGATAAAGAAATTTTAATAATCCCTCTTATTTTTCTTCTTCTCCCTCATGTAAAAATGAAACCATGACAACTACAAAACTAAAAAGGTAACTTTTACACTTTCTAGGGGTTCCACAAGCAAGAAAGTGATGAAAAATTAATACTAATACCTAAAGTTGAGAAGCATAGCTTTCAAAACCCTCTTATCTACGGATCGATTCAGGAATGTATACCAAACTAGCATGGTCTAGGGTTTGTGTAAATTGAGATATGTGATGTGAATTTATTTATTTTTATTGAATGAATGTGTTTGATTTATTTTATGTTATGAATATTAATGGATTGTAATTGAATTAAACTTGAACTAGGGTTTTAACTATTTGTAGGTTGTATAATATTTGTATGGCGGATGATGATAGGTAAATAATAAGGTTCACTAATGCATTTGGTAGGAAGAAATGATAGCCCTTTTGACTTTGATGCACACGAAAAAACTATATGTTAAAACTCAAGACCCAAGTATGATATTCATCATTAGTATGACACTATTGAAGCAGAAAATGCAAATACTTTTACATATCAATTTATTGTATGAACTTTAAAAGAACTAGTTCTTGATTGGGATAGATGCTATATAAAATATTCTTTCTATAGGTTCACTTTTAGTATGAAAGTCATATCATCACCATAGAGGATGGTGATAGACAATTATTTGGAACTGCATGAGTTTGTTGTGACTCGTAAAATGGTGATAACTTTTATAAATTACTTTTACTTATATGATTCACACTGGTAAAACTTGAGAAAAGTAGACATTAATTGTATGAGTGGTACTTACGAAGTTGAAAGTAAAAGTGCTAGTTGAAAAATTAGCCTTAAATGTATGATATTATGAATGACTCTAGAGAAAATTTATGTCTCTGTGATGACATACTAAGTTGACATCTACAAGGGGATCACCATTAGTATGAGCTCAATGATGATTACAATCTTATATAATATTAGGGTAATGAGTCATTGCATAATACCTCAACCTTCATTCTTTATCAAGATAATATAAGCCGAGCAACTTACATATCATAATATAGATTAGATGAATAAACTATGTACTTAAAAATATCTAATAATTTGAGTATCTATTTTTCTAAAAATAGGTTGTCTCATTGTTGAATAGCCAAAATATTGATACAATCTATATGGGATCAATATCTAAACAAAATTTCATTCTTTTACTTGTATGGTCCATGTAATTATGGAACTCATTTGATGAGTTACTCTCATTAATAAGATTTAGGGATATTGCATAACTAATAAAAGTATGTGGCATAATAAAGTCACAATAAGTTTTTGATATTTTTGTTATGGAATATTTAGTTTAGTTAGTTAACATATGTCATAATTATTCTTGTATAATGATAACCCTTCTTAGTAGGTTAGGTCTCATTGAGTTTGATAAATATTCACAAATCTAAAAGCTTAATTTTGTTAACTTGTTTGAATGTGGATAGTTGATTTTTTGAATTTTTTTTTATATTTTTTATTCTTTTTTATCTTTCCATCCACAAATCTACAAAATCAAAATGTATAGAAATTTTTTCTAAGTCTTTCTAACTAAACGTCTTAAAGAGTTACATGAAAAGAATGAAGCATATTAAATTCATTTTGAAAAATATGCAATAGAAGCAAGCAAAAGTATCCCAAACTTTCATTAAAATAAAAGTTATGATGCTCAATCAAGTGACTTAACTTATGAAGCTTATGATGACTAGTATTAACCCTATTATTTGTCAGAAGAAAGTTATGGATGCTAGGGATATACAAGCTATGAGAAGAGGACATATAATGATATTTAAAACATTTTTAAGATCTTATTGGATAGCTAAAATTGATGAAATATTGAGAGAATTGAGAATAGATAATACTATTAATTAAGAAAAGATGAGACAATAGAGAGAGAAAGAAGTCATGAATTGAGTAATCCAAAGAAAGTTTTGCATCAAAAATTTTTTAGCTAATTCAAAAATTGTTATGCCTAAAAATTTAGAAGATGGAATTGAAGATACAATCTCAGTTGTTCAAAAAGAATAGGAAGAAGTGAATGATAAAATATATTTAGCCAATATGGAAACACTTGTTGTAGAAATGCTTGAAGAGTAAATTAAAGATATGGCCTCAATTGTTCAAAAAGAAAAAGTTGAAGTGAATGACAAAATTGTGGCTAAAATAGAGATAAATGTTGTATAAAATCTTGAAGAAAAAAAATAAAGATTTGACCTCAGTTATTCAAGAAGAAGATGATGAAGTGAGTGATGAAATTTTCATAGCTAGTACAAAAATAATTGTGCCATAAATTCTGAAGAGGAATTAGAGATAAGACATTAATTCAGCCCATAATGTTTTGTAGGTTGAATTAGAAAATGTTAATGAGTTGTATAAATATAAAATTGAAAAAGTCAAGACATTTCACAATGTCAAGGTTAAAGACACAATAAAGAAGAGTCAAACACAAAATAATTCTATGGATGATGTATATTAAGACAATCATCCATGATTGATAGTGAAAGTACAATAAAGAAAGAAGTAAATTAGTATATTGAGAAGCATATTAAGGATAGCAGGGATCTCTAATAGAGAGGAAAAAGGTTTGAAGGTAGCTATGGATGTTAAACGTAACACTACTTGTGAGGAAACCCAAAAATTTTTATTTGCTACATGCATAATGAAATGTGATTATTGTGAGAATAAATGTTGCATGTAAATATTTACACTTAAATACATCATCCCCTCCTCAATATGTTAATGAACAACTTCAGGCATGACATGTCCTCATACCCCAACCCCTTAAGGGATTCGAAGACTTGTGTACTAAACTTATGTTGTGAAAATATTAGCTAATGGCAAAGTCCTAGAGTTACAGACTATGGTCATTGGAGGGGAGGAAATAAGTCAAAATAGACCAATAAAAGAAAGACTCTTTCTTATAAAAAAGAATAACATATTTAAACTAATTACTATTCAATGTTTTTTTTACCCAAAGTTGTAGGCTTTTTAGAGCCATGACTTTGGTGCATAGAAAGAAATAGCCCATCAAAATCTACATGACTTAAGTCATGTCATGTTTTTAGAGCTATGTCTTTGATATACAGAAGAAAAAGTATTATAAAAGCTATTTGACAAGGTTGTAGTAGTTTTTTAGAGACATGACTTTTGTGCTATAGAAGGAAAAGTATTATATTAGCTATATGGAATAGTTGGTTTTTAGAGCTATGACGTAGAAGGTACTACTTACCATAATGGCATGACTTTAATAAATAAAAGAAATACAAACTCATAGAGTCATGACCTTCAATTACTATGTTACAATTATAAATACCTAATCCTCGAATCTCCTCCATGAAAATATCTAATTTTCTACTTATGCTAGGACAATTCACCATTAATCCTTTTAGTTTATAGTTTCGATAATGGAAGGAAGAAATCATCAAAAAAGAATATCATGGAGATGAGCTATAAGGAGAAAGGGAAGTGAAAAAAATTTAGCACCAAAGAAATACTACCTAAAATTGTGAGACCCATAGTAATTTTTGTTATAGATATTGGGTATAGATAGATGGACTCCATTCTATCCAAATAAATGTTTTTTAGAGAGAATGGATTCAATGAATTTACTCCTTCATTTTGGGATATCAGAAAATAGAATTGGATGTTTTTTTATGCATAGAGAATGGGAGAAAACCTCAATTCTAAAAATGTTCTATATAAATTTGGGGGATAGGTGGGAGAAGATGTGCTATGTGAGAAAGATTTGGATTCTTTTTGATAGGAGAATCATTATCAAATTACTTGGATTATCATGTACAATATGATAGTATTTATTTTAAATCTCTTTCCAAGCAAATCAATTTTTCAATTATCACTAAATTATTGAACAATAAAAAGGGTACATGGAGGGTGAGGTCGAAGATCATGTATAGATATTTGATAAGAAAAGAACTAACAAAAGCAAGTAATGTTTGGTTATATTTTATATGCTCATATATATTACCCACTCTTTATATTTCTTTATTTATTCTGGAGAGAATAATTTTGCTATAGGTCATACTCATTGTGTGCTGCATTGACATGGAATAAATTTTAGAAAAATTAATTCTTTGTTTACTCAAAGGTAAATTTTCTATTTATCTAATTCATGAATTTGTTATTACTTTATTATGTTTAGTAGAAGAAGTTTATATGGATGAACAACTCGATACAATGTGTTTGATAATGTCTCTCCTAATATTATTTGGTATAAATATGGGGTTAGAATAAGATATTAAAAAGAAGAAGCTAATGCTTGAAGGGGAAGGGATGCTAAAATTTGGGAAGAAAACATATCTTTCATCATGGCTAACACATAAGGCAAAAAAAAGGAGGAATTCGAAAAGGCAAACTAGCCCACATAGAGCACTCCTTAGCTACACATGGTAGTATTATATTTATGGATATTTTACATATTATAGAAAATATAAAGTGAAGTGTAGAGTGAAATATGGAAGAGTTGAAAAAGAAGATGTATTACTTATGCATAAGAGTAGCAGAAAAGGTTGGAAATTATATTATGATGTGAAAAAATCATCTCCATCAAAAGTGATGGCTTTTGTTAGAACTAAAATAAGTACGAAGATCAGAGCTAGAAACTCTTGTAGAAAGGAATGAGATGAATGGATATTGGATTGATAGAAAGTACAAAATCATTTGGAAATCTTTACAAAATAGTTGTGGTAGATTTAAAAAGAGTAATGGAAGAAAGAAACAAAGTGAATGGAAATAAAACAACATATATGGAATATTACTAGATTTATGAAATATGAGAGTATAATATAAAACAAAAACACGTGTATTTTATTATTGGATATTTTGAAGGTATACTAAATTCAAATTGATATAGATAGAAGATTCTTTATGATATTTTGGTAAATATATTGAATGGGTTATCTATACAAAGAGTAGATTCATAATGATCATCTATTTCTCTGCCACCAGTTGACCACTCAATATTACATTTCACATTTAAGGAATAAGATCCTAGGAAAAAAATCATATTAGACACATCCATCATTCTATGATTTATATTTATTATTGTTTATTCCTATATTTGATAATGTATCCATTATGATGAACTAATTTGCAATGTTTGATATTGTTTTAGGATGTCAGTTTGTTTGATGTTCAAACTTGTAAACATTTTTATGTATTTTGGTAGTTTAGGATGAAGTGTAGACATAAAAATATAGATAATATGGGTTTATTTCATGACTTTGATAGTTTAGAGAATTTTGATATATAATCATTAAATCAATAGATCATTGGGTCTCATATGGTTTTGGTGTTAATTCTTGACCAAAACTCTATCTAATTGGTTGGAGACTTTCTTCTATGGCCTAACCCTACTAATTCATTAGCACAATTATTTTATTATGCAATGCATTTTTAGTGGCAATAATATTATCATTGATTCATAGGCATACTTAGCTCATGAAGTTTAAATGATTTATAGCATTAATAATTCAATATTATAACCAAGTACACCATTAGTGTGCAAGGTCATGACAAAATCTAAGCACAATGTCTTTATCTTTAATATGACTTGATAGTCTCAAGTTAGATTTATATCCTTTTTAAAGTAACATCTTTTAAGCTATAAAGAATTATAGGGCCACAACTACTAATGCCAAAGTTGAGGTAATTATTTATGTGCATGGGTTTTGGGATACTATTATCAAAGAAAGGCATGGACATGACTTGTATGTTAAAGCTAATTACTAGTACCATGACATAATCACAAATACACAACAAAATGAAAATGAAGAAAAGAATGTTAATGTGTCAGCCATCCATATTGTCAGGGACAATTGAGATATATGAAGAAAAAATAACAAGACAATGAAGAAGAAATTAAAGAAGTAGATGATCATAATAATGATCATGATTAAGGAGAAGACAATGAATAAGAGGAAGAAAGGAAGATAAAGTAGAAAAAGAAGAATAAGAAAATTAAGATGATGATTATAATGCTGATGAATATGATAATGGTGAAGAAGAAGAATAGAAAGAAGGAGAATAAAAAAAAGAAATAAAAGAATAAGATGAAGAAGAATGAGAAGAAAAACAAGATAATGTTGAAAACTAAGATGGATAAGAAGTAAAAGAAGAAGATGATGTCAAAGTAAAATTGAAGAAAGAAGAAAATAATGATTTTGATGATGAAGAAAAGGTATAATTAGAGATGCCGTGCCGGGTAAGGCACGACCTATGCTGTGTCATGTCGAGGACAACTAGGCCTCGTGCCATGCCTGACTCAGCATGGTTCGGTGGCCCATGGCATGACCCATCGGCATGGTTTTGGGTCATGCCCGGCCCCACACCCACACCCGCATACCTGGGCTCCAGGCTTCCCGCACCCTCACGAGTCACGAGTCATGGGTCACAGCTCACCCTATTGTAACTCGGTGAGTTGGTCCTAGCTTCCCACACACAAAGACCTAGGGTCAGGTCCAATCAGACCCGAACCGCGCTCCCTCCCGACCCGACCCGACCCGATCCCCCCCCCCCCCAACAGGCAAAAAAAAAGTAAATTTTAGCCGTTGGATCTCTCCTCCAATGGCTAGGGGGCAAAATCCGATGGCCCTCATGATTCTACCCCCTAAAATATTAAAAAAAATTAAAAAAAAAAACAAAAAATTACTTTTTTTTTAAAAAATTACTTTTTAAAAAAAAATTATTTTCTTGAATCTATAAAATCCTCCCCACCTCTCTATAATATTTATGTTTTTCATAAATATTTATTCTCTCAAATCTCACATATTCACTCTCTCATAATTCTTGCTCTCCTCTCTCGGGACTTGGGATTTCGTCATTTGGTTTGGCTTTTCGGGAATCTCAACTCGGTTTTCGAATTTTGAGCTAGACTATGGTGCACCTGGCACATGATCAACCTCGCTGCTTTACTAGGTAATTTATTTTATGTTTTCTTTATTTCTCTCTCGCTCTCTCAGTCTCTCTCTAGTCTAGTCTCTCTCTAGTCCTAAAATAGTTAAATCTAAAATCTATCATCTAGTCTCTACATAAGTGTCATGTTTAACAAAAATCCTAAAAAATAACAAATACTAATGAAACATAATTAAATTTAGAAAATGAAAATCTTACACAGAGGTCCGAGGCTACTAAAACTTTGGTTTCTCTAGTCATCTCAACCCAAACCTCTAAAAAACAAAAACCTAAGAGGACTTCTATAGTTTGGACTCATTTTAATATAATAAAACAAAAAATATATTAGGTGTGAGGAAGAAGAAGTGACTTAGTTCAAATATTATATGAGAATTTTAACTTGTAAGTGTTCGTTTGGGATTGGGCACCTTAATAGGAATGCTGAATTAAGCACCAAAAAACATGGTCCATTAGATGCTAGGCAAACCCAACTTGGCACTGCATTTTTTGAGACTAGATCTAGTTCAGTCTCAATGTTTACTCCGTTCATATACTCCGTGAGTTGGATAAGGATGGCATGGCCAAACTTATCACATTGATGGGTCTTACGATCAAATTTTCGGAAGATCCAAGGGTAGTGCGCATCATGCAGACATATTTTCAGTCTGCTTATCATAGGATTCCTAGGTCCACATCTAGGAATGACATACTAGAATTGTATAAGTTAAAAAACAAAAAAAATAATTAATGAATTTTAGGCATATAGTGGAGTGGTGTCCGTGACGTCTGATATCTGGACAATTCACGATGAATCATCTTAAGCATGTCTCACCAGCCACTATGTAGATTCTAATTGGACTATGAATAAAAAAATTTTAGGATTCTCTAATATTATTCATCCTCATGATAGCCCGACCATTTTTGAGTGTATGATGAAAATCTTTAGGGAATATAAAATTCAAAATAAAATTTTTAGTGTCACATTCAATAACGCATCTAATAATGGAGTAGAGATCAACATGTTTGTTAAGAATATTAGAGACTCACCATTAGGAGAGATTTTTCATGTCAGATGAATGTTTCACGTGATTAACTTAATTGTTCAAATGGGTATGAAGGTGTGTTCCCCCATGTTAGATAATATACGTAATGCACTAAAATATATTTGTACTCCTCGTAGAACACAAGTGTTGGAGTCATGTCTTGGATACGAACACATGATATCGGATTACGTCGATAGTAAGAGTTACGAACTTATTATTGACGACACTGACTAGGCTTCACGAATTTCATAAATGAAATTCCTGAAGATTTTTTATGACACTACGAACATGTGTTAGTTGGTTTATATGTCCACGACTTGTATTGTACTCAAGTACATGTGCAACAGTAGTAGCATGTTTAGTAAGTATTGAGCTGACCCGACACTTAGCCATATGGTTGCAGAGATGGAAATCAAGTACTTAAAGTACTGATCCACCGTTCCATCTCTTTATTGCCTCGTTGCATGCATGGACACTAGGGTTAAGGTGGAAGGGGTAGAAAACACCCTGACATACATTTCCTCATGCATGAACCTGTAAGACTCACCTGAAGGGTTCATTCACGAGAAGTTGACTGATTTGTTCACATACTACGATACTAGGTTTGATGGTGGTGGTGGTGGTGGTAGTGATACTATGATTAGGGACATGGATACCGATTACTGCTCAATCCTATCTCTCTGATACTAAGAATCTTGATATATTATAGTGGTGGGGATCATATGAGTCCACCATTCCCATGCCATCTAGAATGGCACGAGATCTACTGACTCCTCCGGTGTCGAGCATAGCATCAAAGTCTCATTTTTCTATTCCAGTGAACGCGATTTCAGATAGGAAATCGAGATTATATCCAGATATTGTTAAGACCTTGGCTATTTGAAGGATTGAAAGGATTTGAGGTTTAGCATCCATGATCATGCTAGAGCTGTGGTAGGGATTGGATCCGCATCCTCTGTGAAAGCGGAGGTGTTGATTGCTGATGATAATGATCTATATGATAGTGATCTTGATGATGTCACTAATGATGCTCATGATATGCTGATTGACGATTGATGATTATCCACTGCTTTTTGATTTCGATGTTTCGTTTTTTATTGATTATATGTTTTATTTTTATGTTACGTTGAAACTTAAATTTGTTTGGTTTGGACCTTCGGTATCTATTGGCTGATTGCCTGATAGGTCATTTCTCATTTGGGTTGCTTTGGTATTTTTGACTTTTTAATTTTTTTAACGAAATTTTTTGTTTAATTAATTTGTTTGTTTACATTTTTCATTTAAAAATTTTAAACTCTATAATTTAATTCTAATAAATTATAAACTAATTTTATTTTAAATTACAAAAATAAATTAAACTTTGTAATTTAATAAATCTTTAACAATTTTCATTTTATAATTTTAATATATTATACTTTATCTATAATTCTATATATAATATAATATATATTTTATTTGGTATAAAAAATTAAACTTTAAAAAATTTTTTTAAACCAGGCCCATACGGCCAGGTTTGTTCCGTACGGCCAGATTTGGCCCGACCAAGTCTGGCTTTGATAAACCATGCCAGGCCAGGCACGACACTATATAGTAACCATGGTGTGCCTGGCCCGGCAAGAAAGCATGGCCGTGCTCTAAAAAAATGGGCCAGGCTGGCCCGACCTTGCCGACACCTTTATGTATAATAATAAAAATAATAATAAGATGATTATAATAAATTAGAATAACAATAATAGTAAATTAAGAAAAAGAAGAAGGAAAAAAAAGTTTATGAAAATGGCTTCGAATAAAAATAAGTAGAAGAATGAGAAGAAACAAATAAGTACAAGAATAATAAATAGAATAAGTAGATGATGGTGAAAATCAGGACAAAGAAGTCGAAGAATTAGAACTGAGTTAATTAATAAGAAGATGAAAAAGAATAATAGGAGCATGAATAAAAATACGAAGAAAAAAAAGAAAAAAAGAAGATGATTAAAAAGAAAAAGAAAAATAAGAGGAGGGATACAAAAAGAAGAAGATGATGAAGAAAATATAGAAAATAATGAAGTAGAAGAAGAAGAAGAAGAATAATAATAATAATAATAATAATAATAATAAGATGATGATGATGATGATGATGAAAAAGAAGAAGAAGAAGAAGATCAAGATGATGGAAAATAAGAAGAGGAAGAAGAAGAAAAATAAGAAGATAAAGATGAAGAAGAAAAAGTATAAGAAGAAGAAGCATGATAAGATGAAAAAGAAGTAAAACTAGAATATAAGAAAAAGGAGAAGATGAGGTAGAAGAATAGAAAGATTACAATTTCTATGGAAGAAAGGTTTTGATGATATCTATATATGTATGTATATAGATCTAACCTCCTCCACCTCCTGTGTATGTATATGTCTATCTATATATCTATCTATTTATATTTTTATCTATCTATCTATCTATATATGTTTGTATGTATCTTTCTATATATCTATTTAGTTATATTTCTATCTAAATATTTGTCTATTTGTCTATCTATATAACTGACTATTTGTCTATCTGTCTATCTATCTATCTTACTATTTATTTATTTATTTATCTATCTATCTATTTGTCTATCTATATATTTGTCTCTCTATATATTTGTCTATCTATTTGTCTATCTGTCTATTTGTATATCTATATATCTATCAATCAATATATTTGTTTATTTATCTATCTATATGTCTATTTATATATTTGTTTATCTATATATCTAGCTATCTATCTATTTGTCTATCTATCTATCTATCTATTAGTCTATCTATCTATCAGTATTTATATCTGTCAATCTATATATCTATCTATCTATTAGTTTAGCTATCTATCTATTAGACTATCTTTTTATCTATCAATCTATCTATGTGTCTATGGTTCTATGTGTCAATTATTTTATATGTCTATGTGTCTATGTGTCAATTATTTTATATGTTTATGTGTCTATGTGTCTATGTTACTATATATCAATCTGCTATCTATAGAATTATCTATCTATCTTTCTTTTTTTATCTACCTATATATCATCTATCTGCCTATCTGTATATTTGTCTATATGTATATCTATCTGTTTATATTTATATTTTTATCTACTTGACTATGAGTATATCTATTTATTTGTATATCTATGTATATGTATATCTATCTAATTTTTGTTTTGTCTATATATGTATCTATCTTTGTATCTATCAATCTTTCTATCTGTCTATCTATTAATTTGTTTATTTCAATCACTCTATTCATCTATTAGACTATTAGTCTATCTATCTATTTGTCTATCTTTCTATATGTCTATCAAAATATATTCATCTATCTATCTATCTACCTATTTGTTATCTTTCTATTTGTTTATTTCTATCTCTGTCTATATCTCTCTATGTATCTTTTAATATATAAATCTATTAGACTATGTGTCTATCTATCTATATTCTTACTATCTTTCAATCAATCAATCTATCTAACTATCTATATATCTATATGGCTACTTTTCTATCTATCTATCTATCTATCTATCTATCTATCTATCTGTGAATCTATCAATTTGTGTAACTATCTATATGTTTATTTGTATATCTATTTAAATAACTATGTATCTATATATATCTGCATTTCAATGTAACTGTCTAAATATCTATCTATCTTTATATATATTTGTGTATCTATCTATCTATATATTTATTTATCTATTAATCTATCAATCTACCTAACTATTTTTTTAACGATCTATAAATTCATCAACTTCTCTATCTATTTATTTTCTATCTAATTTTTTGTCTATATTTCTATTTATATTTTTTTGTATCTATCTATCTATCTATCTATCTGTGTGTCTATCTGCGTATCTATCTATTTGTCTATTTCTATATATATCTATGTTTCTATTTGTCTATTTATTTATTTAACTTTTTATTTGTCAATCTATCTATTTATTTATCTATCTTTCTATTTGTCTATTGGTCTATCTATCTATCTATCTATATGTTTGTCTATCTATCTATCTATCTATCTGTCTATCTATATATATATATATATATATCTGTCTATCTATCTGTCTAACTATCTTTGTATACGTCTCTCTATTTATCTATCTCTTGACTATATATTTATATATGTATATATCAATCTATATATCTATATATCTCTCTAACTCTCTATCTATCTATCTATCTATCTATCTATATTTCCTATTTTTTTTCTATTTGTCTTTTTTATATCAATCTATCTAAATATCTATCTATTTATTATTCAATCTATTTATCTATCTATTTGTCTAATAGTCTATCTATCTATGTCTTTCTATTTATCTTAGAGGTGTCAAATGGGCCGGCCCAGCACGGCACGGCCCGTTTTTCACAAGCACGGTCGTGCCACCCACGGCACGGTCAGTTAAAGGCAGGCACGGCACGGCCCGTGGGCACGGCAAGGCCATGCCGTGCCGTGCCCGGCACGCTCGGGCACGCCTTGCCACTCACAGGCCAGGCGAGGTGGCACGGGCACACGGCAGGGCAGGCGGGGCGGGTGCCGCAACGCGGAACCGGGTCAACCGGGGTCCGGGTTCCGGGAGGCCAGCCCTAAATGGCAGATTACAAAATTTTTTTTTTTAATTTTTTTATTAAGTTACTGTATATACTTTAGAGTATTAGTAATAATAAAAAAATATAATTTTTTGTAAAAAATATAACATTTAAAATTAAATAAAACAAAAAAATATTAGAAAAAATTTTTTTTTGTTCAATTAAGTTTAGCTTTTATTATTATTATAATTTATTAATTATATATTAAAATTTAAAGTTATTAAATTTTAAAATAAAATTTAAATGGTAAAATAATAAATAAATACATTAAGTTAATAAAAATTTTAATTAAAAAAAAATTAAACTACACAAATGAAAAATTACCATTAATGCTTTTGAAACCAATAGTCCGAACAAAACAAGTATAAGTTTCAACACAACGTATGGTACAAAGTACAAACAAAGAGTATAAATAAAATAAATAAAAAAACATCGAAAAAAAGAGCAGATGAGCATCAATCGTCAAGCGGCATATCATGAGAATCATCAGCCACAACATCAAGATCAGTATCATATGGGTCATCATCATCGGCAATCAGCTCCTCCGCCATCGTAGTAGATGTGGATGCGACTTTAGTGTCTGTCACAGTCCCAGCTTCAGCACGATCACTGATACTAAATCTCGATTCCTCCCAATCCTTCAAACATGCCAAGGCCACAACCATATCTGGACGTAATCTCGATCTCCTATCCGAAATCACGTTCACTGCAACAGAAAAAGCAGACTCCGATGCTACTCTCGACACCAGAGGAGTCAGTAGATCCCGTGCCATCCTAGATAGCACGGGATAGGCGGACTCATATGATTTCCACCACTGTAATAAATCAAGATTCTTATTGTCAGAAGGTGATAGGATTGAGCAGTAATCGGTATCTAAGTACCGAGACAGCTAGCTCCTATGTGAAGGTCCACCCCTACGTTTTCCCCTCGCTAGGTTAATGGAATAATCGTCATCTCCGAACAAGGTATCAATGTCCGTACTCACAGTCTCACCACCACCACCACCATACCTAGTATCGTAGTATGTGAACAGGTCTGTCAACTTCTCGTAAATGAACCCTTCAGGTGGCTCTTGCAAGTTCATGCACGAGGAAATGAAAGTCAGGGTGTTTTCAACCCCTTCCACCTTAGCCCTAGGGTCCATGCATGCTGCGAGGCAATAAAGAGATGGAATGGTGGACCAGTACTTCAAGTACTTGGTCTCCATCTCTGCAACCATATGGCTAAGCGTCGGGTCTGCTCGATACTTTCTAAACATGCTACTAATGTTGCATATGCAACGAAGTGCAATGCAAGTGGTGGGCGTATAAACCGACGAACATATGTTCGTCGTGTCATAAAATATCTTCAGTAATTTCATTTATGAAATTCCTGAAGCCCAGTCAGTGTTGTCAATAATAAGTTCGCCACTCTTACTATTGACGTAGTCGGATATCACGTGTTCGTATCCAACACATGATTCCAACATCAGTTACGTGTAATTCCAACGATGTCTCACATCTGATTGGAATTTCTTCTTCTTAAGATTTGCAGACAAACAGAGATTACCAAACTCTTGTAGTCTGCAAGGAGTGCGAATATACTTAAGTGCATTGCATATATTTTCCAACGCGGGGGAACACACCTTCATACCCGCTTGAACTATCAGGTTAATCACATGACACATGCATCTGACATGAAAGATCTCTCCTAAAGGTGCATCTCTAATATTCCTAACAAACATATTGATCGCTACTCCATTATTCGCAGCATTATCGAAAGTGACACTAAAAATTTTATTTTGAATTTTATATTCCCTAAATATTTTCATCATACACTCAAAAATGGCCGGGCCATCATGAGGATGAAGAATCTCAGTGAATCGTAATATTTTTTATTGATTGTTCAGTTAGAATCTACATAATGACTCGTGAGACATGCATAAGAAGAATCATCGTGACATGTCCATATATCGGACGTCACGGACACCACTCCACTAAATGCCAAAAATTCCTTAATTATTTTATGCTTTTCTAACTTATATATCTTTAGTATGTCACTCCTAGATGTGGACCTAGGAATCCTACGATAGGATGGCTGAAAATAAGTCTGCATGATGCGCACTACCATCGGATCTTCCGAAAATCTGATCGGAAGACCCATCAATGTGATGAGGCTGGCCATGCCGTCCCTACCCAACTCGCTGGAGTATACGAAGGGAGTAAACTTTGAGACTGAACTAGATCCAGTCTCAAAAAATGTAGTGCCAAGTTGGATTTGCCTAGGATCTAAGGGTCCATGTTTTTTTGGAGCATATTTCAGCATGCCTCTTGATGTGCCCAGTCCCACATGTACTCTTGCATGTTAAAAGTCTCATACAATATTTGCACTGTGCCATTTCAAGTTCCTCACCCCTAACATCTACTTGTGTTATGATTTTAAAATGTGTCCAAACTACATAAGTCCTCCTAGTTTTTTGTTTTTTAGAACTTTGGGCTGAGACGACAGGAGAAACCAAAGTTTCAGGAGCCACGGACGTCTGTGTAACACTAACATTTTCATTTTCCAAATTTAAATACGTGTCAGGTGTATTTGTCATTTTTTAATTTTCGTAAGTTTTTCTAGAGAGAGAAGCTTTAGAGAGAGAAAGTACAAAAAAAACGTAAAATATATTACCCGGTAAAAGCAATGAGGTCACTCACGTGCAAGGTGCACCGCAGGAAGCTCTGATGTTCAAAACTCAAGTTGAGTTTCACGAAAATCCAAGCCGAAATCAAAATCACGAGGGCCGAGAGAGAGATGCACGGTTTATGTGAGAGAGAGAAAATATTGAGAGGTTTTATGTTTTTGAAAAATATAAATGTTATAGGGAGGGGGTAGATTTTATAGGCTAAATAAATTTTTTTTTATAAAAAAAAATATTTTTTTATTATTTTTTTGAATTTTTTTAATATATTTAAGGGGCAGAATCACGAGGACCATTGGATTCTGCCCCCTAGCCGTTGGAGGTGAATCCAATGGCTGAAAATCGCTCAAGTTTAATTTTTTTTTTTTGCCTTTGGAAATGCTCGGATCGGACTCGAGAGTCGGGTTTCAGCAGAAAAGACCGCGGGTCGGGTCCAAACAGACCCGACCCGTGGTCTTTTTACTGGGGGGGGGGGGGGGGGGGGGGGGG
>JAREIK010000434.1:585577-595577 GCA_029783825.1 Sapria himalayana
AGACAAATAGATAGATAGATTGATTGATATATAGATAAACATATTGACAGATAGATAGATAGACATATATACAGAATTATACATAGATAGATTGATAGATAGATATATAGAAAGATGATAGATAGATAGACATATAGACAGATAGACATATAGATAATTAGTTAGATAGATATATAGACACATAGAACTATAGACTAATAAACTTAATGGAAGATAGAGTGATAGAAAGATTGACATATTAGACAATTTCATAAATCTATAGACAAGTAGATAGATATATATATTGAAAGATAGATAGATAGATATAAAGATAGATAAATAGATAGACAAATAGATAGATAGACAATAAGATATATATACACATAAACACATATATAAATAGTCAAAAAGATAAATAACTATTAGACTAATAATAAAATATATAGTTAGAGAGTTAGACAAATAGATAGATATCCAGAAAGACAGATAGATTGTTAGACACATAGATAAATAGATAGATAGATAGACAAATAGACATATAAAAAAATAGATAGATAAACATATAGAATGATCGAAAAATAGTCAGAAAGTCTATTGGAAAAATAGTCAGATAGACAGATAAATAGATAGACATATATGTAGATAAATAGATAGATATATAGATAGATAATAGATAGATAGATAAATAGATAGAAAAATAGATTGATTGATTGATAGAAAAATAGAAAGATAGATAGATAAATAAATAGACAAGAAGTCTTATAAACTGATAGACTGATAAAATGATAGACTGATAAACTGATAGACTGATAGATAATTTGATAGTTAAATAGATAAATATATAGCTATATATACAAATATACAATTATATAAACAAATATATATATATTTAGAATTACTGAAAGACTGATAGATTTATAGACAAAAAGATAGTTAAATAGTTAGATGGTTAGATAGATAGACAGATAGATAGTTACATAGATAGATAGATTGACACATAGACATATATACAAATAGATTGATAGACATATAGATAGATATTTAGATAGACATATAGATAGATAAAAAGATACACAGATAAATAGAGTGTCAGATAGACAAATAGATAGGTAGTAAATTCATAGATAGATAATAAGATAAACAAGTAGATAGATAAACAAATAGATAGTTAGACATATAGATAGATTGAATAATAGATAGACAGATAGATAAATTTCTACATAGTATAATAGACATATATATAAAAATATAGATATATAGGTAAATAAAGACACATATAGACAAATAAAAAGATAGATAGAAAGATAAATATTTAGATAAAGAGTTAGATTTATAGACATATAATAGTATAGATAGATACATAGATAGACAGATAGTTTAATAGATGAATATAGAGGTAGTGAAAAAATAGATAGACAATTTAATAGATAGGCAAATAGATAAATAGACAGATACAAATCTAGATAGAGAGACAAATAGACAAATAGACAGATAGATAGATAAAAAAATAAATAAATAAATAGTTATATAAACATGTAGATAGATAGACAATTAGTAATATAGACAGATATACAGATGGAAAAATAGATAGATAGGTAGATACATAGATAGATAGATAGATAAATATATATATAGATTGACAATTAGATAGATAGATAAATACATAGATACTTAGAAACATAGATACAATAACACATAGACACATTGACACATAGAGACATAGAGACATAGACTCATAGAAACATAAAAACATAGACACATAGATAGAGATAGATTGATAGATACAAAGAGAGATAGACATACAGATAGACAAATAGATATATAAGTAGATAGAGAGATAGACAAATAGAGAAATAGATAAATATAAAGATAAACAAATAGATAGATAGAAAGATAGATTTATAGACAGACAGACAGATAGATAGCTAGCTAGATATATAGATTGTGAGATAGACAAATATATAAAGATAGATTGATAGACAAGTATATATATCGTTAGATTGATAGACAAATATATAGATAGATAGATAGATATACATATATTCAAATATACAGATAGATAGATAGATAGACCGATAGACAAAAGAGATACCTAGACAAATAGATAGATAACTAGCTAGATAGAAAATTAGATTAATAGATAGATAAATAGATGGACAGAAAAATAAATATATAGATAAATAGATTAACAAAAATTAAGATAGATAGAAAGATAGATAGACTAATAGAAAGAAAGACAGATAGAAATAAAGATTGATAGGCATATAAATTGATAAATAGTTAGATAGTTATAAAAATAGAAAGATAGATACACAAATAGTCAGATCGACATATACATAGATTAACATATAGATAGTTAGAAAAATAGAAAGATAGTTACATAAACACATAGATAAATAGATAGACAGATAGATTAGACAGATTAATTAATAGACTAATAGATTGATAGACAAATAAATAGTTAGAGATATAATTAAGATAGATATATAGATAGATAGATATATAAAAGATAGAGAGATAAACAGATAGATAGATAGCTACATAGATATATAGAGAGATACAAATATATAGATTTACTGATATTCTAATACATAGAAAGATATTTAGACGATTAGATAGATAGATAGATTAAAAGATAGACACCTAGATAGATAGAAAGATAGTTAGTTAAGTATTTACAAATATAGTTAGATAAACATATAATGAATTAGACAAATAATTAGATCGATAGACAGATAGAAAGATATAAATATATAGATAGGCAATTAAATAGACAGAAATATAGATATATAAATAGACACATAAATAGATATATAGATAGATAGATATATATATATAGACAGATAAAAAATAGACAGACAAAGAGATAGATAGATAGAAAAACATTTGGATAATTAGATAGATATAAAGATACATAAATATATATAGATAGATAGACATATTTAGTGATTGACTAATAGACAAAAATACAATTAAACAATTAGATAGAAAGATAGATAGAAATTTAGAGAGATCGATAGATAGATAAATAAATAAAAAGATAGATAAACATATAGATAGATAAATAGTTAGATAGATAAATAGATAGACAATTATAAAATATATAGATAGATAGACCAATAGATAGATAGATAAAAAATACATATACAGATAGACAGATATATGGATAGAAGATACATTTATAGATAGATATATAGATAGAAAAACATCATATAGATAGTTAGAAAAATATATCAATAGACAGATAGATAGATACACAAGTAGATAGATATAAGTATAAATGTCTAGATATATATATATATATATATGCAGATATACAAATAGACAAATAGACATATATATATATATAGATAAACAAATAGATAGACATATAGATAGATAAAAAATTAGATAGATAGATAGACTATTAGACAGATAGATAGATATAAAGATAAAATGATTTACTTATAGACAAATAGATAGTTATATAGATAAATGTTTCGAGAAAAAGGAAAAAATATAAATAGACACAAATATAGATAGATAAATAGACATTTAGATAGATAGATAGATATATAAATAAAAGATAGAAATATAGAAATTCAAATAAATAGATATATTTACAGATAGAAAAATAGATAGATTAACAAATAGACAAATATATAGAGAGACATATAGATAGATCGAAAGATAAATAGATAAATAGAAAGATAGAGTGAGACATAGATAAATATATAAATAGATAGATTGTTAGATAGATAAATAGAGAGATGATAGATAGACAAATAGATCTAATGACAAGTAGACGTATAGAAGGATAGACATATAGATAGTTAGAAAAATAAATAGATAGATAGATAGATGGACACACACACACACACATATATATATATATATATATATATATATATATACATAGATATATAGATCGATAGATATTGATAAATAGACAAAAAAATAAATAGATAGTTAGATAGATATACAAATAGACAGATAGACAAATAAAAAAATAGACAAATAGGTAGATAGATAAATAGATAAATTGATTGATTGAGAGAAAGACTGATCCACATATATACAGATAGATTGATTTATTGCTGGACAGTTATATAATTAGACAATTAGAAAGATAGATATATAGACAAATAGATAGATAGATAGTTTGATAGGCAGACAAACAGACAGATAGACATATAGATAGATAGATAGATTCATAGATAAATAGATAGAAAAATATAAAGAAATACATGAAAGAAAGATAGAAAGAAAAATGGATAGATAGAAAGATAGACAAATAGATAGATATACAGTTAGATACATATGATTATAGATAAATATATAGATAGAAAGATAAACAAATAAATACATAGATAGAAAAACAAAAAGTTAGATAGACTCATAGATAAATAGATAGATAGATAGATAGTCAAATCAATAAATGCACAAATAAATAGATAGATAGATAGACGGACATATAGATAGATTCACAAATTGATAGATATATAGAAATATAGATAGTTAAATTGATTGATTGATTGATAATTAAACATATATATATTGATAGATAGATAGATACATATATACTTAGATAGATAGAATGTAAGATAGTTAGAAATACAAAAAGACATATAGATAGATAGAAAGATAGATAGACAGAAAGATAGATAGATAGATAGATAAACAGGTAGACAGATAGACAAGTAGACTATTAGATAGATAGATAGATTGACCGATATATAGATAAATAAATAGATAGACACATATACTAATAGAATTATATACTAAAAGATTGATAGAGAAATATACTTTGAGATAGATAGACTAATAGAAAGGTAGTTAGATAGATAGATAGATAGATAGATAGATAGACAGATAGACAGTTTGAGATACAGGCATTTAGATAGTTTGATAAATAGATAGATATACTGATAGTCTAATTGATTAATAGAGTGATAGAATGAAAGAAAGATAGATAGATATAAAGATAGATTGACAAATTGACAGATAGATAGATAGACAGACAGACATATAGATAGATACAAAAATATTTATATAGATAGGTTGAAAAATATATAGAATGATAAATAAATTTATTTGATAGACATATAAATAGTTATCTATCAAATAAATTTATTTGATAGTCTATTTGTCTATCTATCTATTAATATATCTATCTAACTATCTATCTATCAATCTATCAATCAATCTATCAATCAATTTTCTATCAATCTTTCTAACTATATATCTATTTATATGTCTATTTGTCTATCGATATGTATATGTATCTATTTATCTATCTATCTATCTAATAATCTATCATCTTTTTGTCTATTTTTATGTCTATCTATGTGTCTATCTATCTTTATATTTTTATATATATATATATATATATATATGTCTATTTATCTATCTATCTATCTATTTGTCTATCTATCTTTTTATTTATCTTTCCATCTATCTGTCTTCTCTCTCTTCTCTCTTCTCTCTCTTTTCTATCTATTTGTCTATCCATGTATCTGTCTATCTATCTGTCTATCTATCCATTTGGTTATCTATCTTTTTATTTATGTATATGTATTTATGTATCTATTTTTCTGTTTATATTATCTATCTTTCTATTTATGTATGCAAATAGATATAGATAGATAGATAAATAGAAACATATACAGATATATAGAGCCACAAATAAATAGATAGGCAGATAGATATATATGTAGAAAGATTGCTAGACAGATAGATATATACATAGGTAGATATATACATAAACAGATAGACACCTAGATCCATAAAAAAATAGACATATATACACATATACATAATGACACATAGACACATAGACACATATACATTTAGACACATAGAGACATGGATACATAGACACCTAGACACAGACACAATGACCTAGACAGATAGATATGCACAAAGAGAGACAAACAAAAGGATAATTAAATAGCTATATATACAGATATATAGATAAAAAAATAGTCAGATAGATAGATAAACATTAATATAAATAGATAGATAGATGTGTAGATACACATATTGTCATTTAGCCAAATAAATGGAAAGATAGATAGAATGACAGATTGATACATAAACCAATAGGTAGATAGATTAATAAACAAATATACATAAAGAGAGATATATTGATAGATAGATAAATAGTTAAACATATAAAAAGATAGAGAGATAAAAATAAAGATAGCTAGAGGGATAGACAAATAGTTATTTAGAGAGATACACAGATAGACAAATAAATAGATATCTAGATAGATATATAGATAGATATATAAATAGTTAGACAGACAGATAAACATTATACAAATAGAAAGATTGATAGAAAAACACATAGATAGATCGACAGATAGATAGATAGATAGAGAGAAAGATAGATAGATAGATTGATTGATACACATATAAATAGAAAGATAAATTAATAGATACTCATATATTTAGTTATACATATAGACAAATACATAAATAAATTGAAAGACTTATAAACAGATAAATATATAGATAAATAGATAGATAGATATATCAAAAGATAGTAAGATATACAAATAGACAAATAGAAAGATAGTGAGATAGAGAGATAGATAGAAAAACTAATAGAGAAATAGTCATATAGATAGATAAAAAGAAATATAGTTTTATAGATAGAAAGATATACACATTGAAATTTAGATAGATAAATAGAGAATCATATAAATATATAGATAGATACATACATAGATAGATAGATAGATAGATAGATACATAGATAGATAGACAAATAGACTGATAGATAGATAGATAGATACATAGATACACAAATATATATATATGGATAGATAGACGGATAGATGGATAAACAAATATAAAGATAGACAAATAGACAGGTAGATTGATATTGAGATAGATAAACAGATAGACAGATAGATAGAAATTGATATAGATAGATATATAGATAGATAGATAGATATACTAGTATATACATAGACACATAGATAGTTAGACATACAGATAGACAAATAGACAGATAGATAGATAGAGAGATAGATATATAAATACATAGATAAAGAAATAAAAAGATATAAATATACATAGATAGATAGATAGATAAAAAAATAAACAAATAGACAAATTGATATATAGATAGATATATAGATATGTAGACAGACAGATAAATAGATACATAAATAGACATTTAGATAGATAGCCAAATAGATAAATAGATAGATAGATTGATTGATATATTGATAGAATAATTAATAGACAGATAGACAAATAGATAGATTGATAGATAGATTGATAGATATACAGATTGATAGATTATTAGAAAGGCAGATTGATAGTTTGATAGAAAGACAAATAGATAGATAGATTGATAATTAAATAGATAAATAGATTGATTGATTGATTGATTGAAAAATAGATATATAATTAGATAGTTAGACATATTAACATATAGATAGCTAGATAGATAGATAGATAACTATTAAACAAATAGACAGATAAATTGATATTCAAATTGACAGTAAAACATATAGATAGATAGACAAAAAAGCTGATATGAGGATAAGCAGATAAAAATATAGATAGTTTAACATATATATATATATAGACATATAGTCAGGTAGATAGATATATGTAAAGATAGGCTGCTAGATATATAGATAGATAGTTAGTTAGTTAGATAGATAAATCATCTGAATGATAAATGGAAAGATAGACAGATAGACAAATAGATAGATGGATTGATAAACAGATAGATATATAAATATATAGATAGACAAATAGATTGATTAATATATTTAATTTTAATTATTAAATTATTTAATTAATTTTTTGTTTAAACTGTATGACAATCAACTTTGATTTGTATTTGTTCATGTATATATTAATTGTTTTATATATCTATGAATATGTTTGTGTTTTCTGAATTTTTTGGTAGAGTTTTAGCCTATTATAGGTATGTAAAAGCCTATAATCAGTAGTGGTAGCTGAGGCAGCGGCGGCAGTAGTGCTAGTAGCGGAGGTAGGGGAGGCAGCGAAGGCAGCGACAACATTAAAGTGAGCATTGCCATCGGTGGAAGTAGTGGCTGTAGCGGCATCAGCGGCAGCAATGGTATCGGTGGTATCATCGATAGCGGAGACAACACTGGCAGCAGCCACAGCAACAGCTGCACTGGCAGTGGTGGTGGCATCGATAGCTGCCGTAGAGGCCGCTGCCGCCGCGTCAAGGGAGGCAGCGGTAGCGGGAGCAGTAGGAATAGCAAATTTTGTGGTATATACGTAGGTATATTGTCAATATATACATACATATAATTCTGCATTATTTTATGTAAATATTACTGAGTATATATGTACGCATAATAATACAATTTATATGTACAAATACTACAGTAATATATATACGTGTGAAATGCTAGTATATATGTGTATTTTGGCTGTAGTAATATGTATTTATCAAAACATAGTTTTTTTAACTTATTTTGATTTTATTTAGTGGTTTAAATTTCTTACAAATGTGGTACCACATTGTTTCCCATACGAAGCTTGTATAAGTGAAGGGATCTTTCAACAGACATGAAGCACCATGACTCGGACAACATTTTTGTAGTGGAAAGTAAGTAATTGAAGGAGTAGAGGGAGAGAAAGCAATGTCAAAGAATTGATAGATTATACTTTATGCACAGTCGGTATTTACATTGATAACTACGATGTAATATAATTTTTTTAGTTATTTAAAATATTGTATTAGAATAAGTTATTAAATGAATTTATTTCTTTAATTTAAAATTTTCTTTTATAGTTTTTGTATATTAAATTTAATATAAAAATATTAAACTATTTAATTAAAATTGAGTTTAAGCTGTATGACAATCAACTTTAATTTATGTGTGTTCATATCTATAATAACTATTTTTATATATCTATGAAAATATTTGTGTCTTCGAATTTTTTGGGTAGATTTTTATTCTATTATAGGTCTATAAAAACATAATATCAGTAGCACTATCAGTGACGGCGGCGGCGATGATAGCGGCAATAGTAGAAGAGGCAATAGTGGTAGTGGTGGCAGTGGCAGCAGCGGGGCAGCCGTGGTTATAGCAGTGGCAGGGCAGGAGCGGTGGCATCAGAAGTAGTGGCAGTGGCAGCGACGGTGGAAGTGGCGGTAGCAGCGGCTGCACCGGAAGCAGCAGCGGTAGTCACGATAGCAGCAGCTGCACTGAAAGCAGCGACATCACCGGAAGCAACAGTAGAGGTGCCAGTGTGGAGGTAGCCATGGTGGCGGCGACGACAGTAGAGGCAGCGTGGTAGCGATGACAATAACAGTGGTATTGGCAGCGATAGCGACAAAGGTAGCTACGGAAGGAGCAGCAACGGGTGTGATAGCAACATCAAATGGGGTATATACATACGAAAAAAGTCAGTATATATGTACATATAATACTGTAGTATTTTATGTACATATATACTGAGTATATTTGTACTCAGTTTATTTGTAGACATAATACAATTATTTTTATGTACAAATACATCAGTAATATATGTACGAGTGAAATGCTAGTATATATTTACATATATACTACATGATTATATATGTATCAAAACATAACTTTTTTCTAAACTGAGTGGTTTAAATTTCTTACTGATATGATACCACATTGTTCCTCATACAAAGCTTTTATAAGTGTTGAGATTTTCACTAGACAGTACGTGTCATGACTCAAATAGTTTTGTCGCAATCGAAAAATGATGATTGGAGGAGCAGAGGGAGAGGATGCAACGTTAATAAATGGATATATTATAATTTATGCACTGTCAGTAGATACATTGATGAATAAGATGAAATAAATGTTTTTTATTTTTTTTGTTTCAATTTTGTAAAATATTGAATTTGAATAAGATATTAAATGATTTTATTCTTTGTTTATTATAAATTATTTATAGTTTAAATTTTTATTCAATTTGATATAAAAATATTAAATTATTTAATTAAAAAATTTTATAGGTGGACACAACCAAAGGTGGTGGTCAAAAGTGTGTTCTAGAAACA
>JAREIK010000434.1:600577-609072 GCA_029783825.1 Sapria himalayana
CAATTTTTTGTATGTATAAACTGCACAATTCCTCACATGTGAAGATCATTCACATTGCCAGAAAATGTGCGGACTTTGTAAGCCGGCCAACAATCACCCACATAACATCATGGTTTTGTGATGTCTGTGGCAAGTGAGTCACAAAATCCAATGTGATATGCTTTCATTTCCACTCTACTACATCCAAAGGCTGGAGTAATCCTACTGCCCTCAAATGCTCAGCTTTTATCTGCTAACACGTGAGGCATTATCGAACAAAATCTCTAATGTGTCTCTTCATCCTATTCCAGTAATACTAGCGATAAAGATCATTATACATCTTTATGTCATCTAGATGTTCTGTAAAATGAGAACAGTGAAATTCTTTAAGAATCTCCTCTCTCAATTCTACTATCTGGGAAACCACATTCCATCCCCCCAAACCGAAGACTAACATCCATATGAATAGCCCAACATTCATCACATGTATCAGTTTCAACTCGGTTCTTTATAGATAATATTTCTACATCTTGTTTCTGCATCTAAATCACCTTATTTAATAGCGAAGGTATAGTTACTAATATTCTGATAACACCCTAACTTTAACTGCTATATTGAAAGCTGAATCATCCCACATTGTCAAGCACATCTCATTCCCACAAAATAATACTAGCTAATGCACCTCATGATTGCCAACTAAGTGCAACAGTCACCACATTTACCTTACCTGGATGGTAATGCAAAGTAAAATCATAATCTTCTAGATACTCCATCCATCGATGATGTCTCATGTTAAGGTCTAGTTGTGTAAAGATATATTTCAGACTTTTATGGTGTGAATATGCCTCAAATTACTCCCCATACAAATAGTGGCACTATATTTTTAAAGCAAGCACTATAGCCACCAACACTATATCATGTGTTGGGTAATTCCTCTCATGATTCTTTATTAGCCTTGAACCATAAGCTACAACTTTCCCAGATTGCATCAGGATACATCCCAATCCATCTTTCGATGCATCACAATACATTGTATATTTCTGTCTCCTATCCGGAACTATCAAAATAGGAGCTGAAGTAAGTCTCATTTTCTATTCATTAAATGTCATTTCACATGAATAATACACTCATACTTAACTTCCTTCCTGAACAATCTAGTAATATGAGCAGCTAACAGAGAAAAATTCTCAATAAATCTTCTGTAATACCCACCCAATCCCAAAAAACTACGTATTTCAAAAATTGACTTTGTCCTCTCCCAACTCATGACTGCCTTGCCTTTTTCAGAGTCCACTAAAATAATAGTAGCTGATACTACATGTCCCAAAATTTTTATTTCTGTCAACCAAAAGTCACATTTTCCAAACATAGCATACAACTTATATTTTCTCAAAGTTTGGAGAATAATATGTAAATTCTCCTAATGTTCTCATTCGGACTAAGAATAGATAAAAATGTCATCCACAAAAACAACAACAAAATAATCTAAATATGGCTGAAATATTATATGCATAAGATCCATGAATGTCATTGGCACATATGTTAATCCGAAAGGCATTTATGTAAACTCAAAATGCCCATACCATGTTCTAAATACTATCATAGGGATGTCAGTCTCTATAACTCACAACTAGTCATATCCAGTACGAAGATCTATTTTGGAAAAAACATGTGCCCCTTTTAACTGGTCAAATAAATCATAAATCCATAGTAATGAATATCGATTATTTATCATAACCCGAATCAACTATCGATAATCAATGCACAGTCAAAGGGTTTTATCATTATTCTTTACAAATAAAAGTAGAGCACCACAAGGTTAAGTGTTGAGTTGAATGAAACCCTTGTCAAACAAATATTGTATCTAGAACTTTAGTTCTTGTAATACAATCGGTGTCATCCTATGTGGAGGTAATTCTGGTTTGTTAGTAATCCTGTGATGGGGTAATTTTAGTAATTCATTAAGAAAATTATCCTCATATTCACTAACTATTCGAGAAAGATCCATATTCAATATCCCTGCTTATTCTAGGGTGAGACATGTCAATAACGACTAGATGTGCTATTAACCAGTCCATGCAAAGAATTACATCAAAATCTGACATGTCGATGACTCTAAGGTTTGCTATGAGAAGAATCCCTGAGATTTCTAACTCATAATCTTATTTATCTATCTTTATGTCTATCTTTCTGTCTATCTATCTATCTATCAATTTGTCTATCTATCTATCAATCTATCTGTCTATTTATCTACCTATCTATTTGTCTATCTATCTGTCTATCTATCTGTCTATCTATCTGTCTATCTATCTGTCTATATATCTGTCTATCTATCTATTTTTGTATCTATCTATGAATTTATCGATCTATTTAACTATCAGTTTATCTATCTATCTATATTTATATCAATATATCTATGTTTCTATCTATCAATCTATATGTCTATCAATCTGTCTATCAATCTAAATATCAATTTGTCTATATATCTATCTATCCATCTATCAATATATTTCACTATATATTTGTCTATTAATTAATCTATCAATCTACCTATCAATTTGTATATCTAACTATCTTTCTTTCAATCTATCAATACTTTTTAAAAAGAAATATAAATATTTACTTGTTTATTCGTTAATTCAGATTTTTTTATAAATTTTTTTATTTAATCATACAATTAAATATTTTAGCTTTCTATTAGTTGTAATTTTTATATTTGTTAATTTATTAATTAAAATATCATAAAAAATGATTATAATTATATAATTAATTATTTAATGTTTTTTAAATACAAATATTTAAATATCATAATTAAATTTTTCGGAAAAATATTGTGTATAATTTTTTTAAAATTTTAAAATCAAAAAATAGTTTTTTTAGCCTATATTAATATAAATTATTATTTTATAATATCCAGTTTTTTTAATTATATGAGAAGAATGTTGTTTTCAAGGACTGCTCATCCATAAACCATGACATACCTTTAATATACAAAATTATATAAAATATTAAAACAAATAATATAAAAAAAATTAAATCATTACTGATTTGCGATGAAAATTATCCCAAGCCAAATTAACTAGAAAATAATTCATAGCTAAATGCATATATTTTGTGAAAATTATCATTTAAGGAAAAATCACTAGTAATTAAATATAAAATCATTAAGAAAAAATTCATAATATTATTTAGCAAGTGATTTTATCTTAAATAAATTAGCAAGGGAAAATTCATTTCTAAAATCATTGCTAAAATGCCCACCACCCCCTCTACATGAAAATTTATGATAATAGTAGCTAGGGACAATTTTCAATCAAAAATTTCCAGATCTAATCCATCACAAATCTAGTTATAATTTATAATTCAATGTAAAATCAAACATCTCTTAATATTCCCTAGCTAATGCCTTGCTAATTAACTTGGGATTATTTCCCTAGCTAAATTCTGTAGCTAAACAGATATTTTATTATAGTGAAATAGACATATAGATAGATAGATTAATAGACATAAATATAAATAGATAGATAGATAGACAAATAGATAGACATATAGAGAGATAGATAGATAGATAAACAAATACATAGATAGATAAATAGATAGACAGATAGATAGACAGATAGATAGACAGATAGATAGAATAATCGATATATAGATAGATAAATAGATGTAGATATAAAGATATAAAGATATATAGACAGTATAGATAGAAAGAAAGATAGATAAATAGATATGTATGTGTGTATATATATATATATAGATAGATATATAGACAGACAAATAGAAAGATAGATAAATAGACAGATAGATATAAATATATATAGACAGATGGATAGATAGATAGATATATAGATAAATTTTTAAATGGATAGATAGATAAATTGATTGATAGATAAAAATAGATAGATAGATGATAAATAGACTGACAGATAGATAAACAAATAGATAGACAAAAGGATAGACAGATACATAGACAGCAATATAGATAGAAAGATTTATAGATAGATATATAAATAAATAAATAGATAGATAGATATATAGACAAACAGATATATAGATAACAGACATATAGATATACATATAGATAGATAAATAGATTGATAGATGGAGAGATAGATAGAAGATAGTTAGACAAATAGATAGACAAGTAGAAAGATATATATATAGACATAAAGATAGATATATATATATATATATTGATAGAGAGGCATATATATAGACATATAGATAGATAAATAGACACATTGATAAATAGACACACAGACAAATAAACAAATAGACAAATAATTAGATAGGAAAACAAACAACAAAACAATAGATAAACAAACAATCAATGAGGCATACAGTTAATCAGGTAGGTAGATAAATAGATTGACACATAGATTGAGAGATAGACAACTAAATAGATAGATAGATTGATAGACAAATATATAGAAAGATATGTAGATAGTTATATAAATAAATTCATACATAGAATGATATATCGATAGTTACATAGATTGATACACAAATTGAAAGATATAAATACAGATAGATAGACAAATAGATAGACAAATAGATAGACAAATAGATAGACAAATAAATAGATAAATAGAGACATAGATAGATAGATAGATATATAGTCAAATATATAAAAAGATAGATATATAGATAGAGAGATAGATAGATAGACAGATAGACAGATAGACAGATAGATAGACAGTTAGATAGATAGATAGATAAATAGATAGATTAATAGGCAGAATGATAGATTGATTGATATATAGATTGATAGATATATTCATAGATATATTGAAGGATAGACAAACATATAGATATACAAACAGATATAAAAATAAATAGATTGATATAAAGATTGATAGACAGATAAATAAATATATAGATAGATAGATTGATTGATTGATTGAAAGAGAGATAGACTTAGGTAGGTAGAAAATTAGGCAAGCAAAAGCAAATAAATAGACACACAAATTGATAGACAATTTGACATATAACTAGAAATATAGATGGATAGAAAGACAAATAGATAGATAGTTTGACAGATAGATTAATAAACAGATAAATAGACTAATAGATATATAAATTGATATACAGATTGATAGATAGATAGATAGATTGATTGATAGATAGATAGATTGATAGATAGATAGACATATAGATAGATAGATTATTAGACAGATAAATATACAATAGATCGACATATTGAGAGAGAGAGAGATAGATATATAGACATATAGATAGATAGAGAGATGAGAGAAAGTTAGAGAAATAGATACATAGATAGATATATAGATACATAGACAAACAGATAGATAGATAGATAGATAGATAGACATATAGAAAGATAGATAGAAAGATTAATTGATACATAGATTGTAGACAGATTAATAGATAGATTGATAGACAAATTGATAGACTGGTAGATAGACCAATTGATAAACTGATAGATAGATCGATTGATAGAGAGATAGATATATAGATAGATTGATAGAATGATAGATAGATATATAGATACATAGATAAAGATATAAATAGGTAGATCAATCGATAAATTATTAGACAAATAGATAGATAGACTAATAGACAGATACAAATATGGATATATAGATAGACATATAGATACACATACAAATATATAGAAAGATAAATAGATAGATAGATAAAGAGATAGAAAGAGAGAAAGATAGTTAGATAGAAAGATAGATATATATATATATATATATACATATATGTATATATAATTAGATAGATAAAGATATATAGATAGACATATATATTGATAGATACATAGATAGATAGACAGATATAAGCATTGACATATATACAAAAAGACAAACAAATAGATAGATTGACATTATGACTGACATACAGATTGAAAGATAGATAGACATGCAGGCAGATAGTTATGAAGACAGGTAGACAAATAGATAGATATATATAAACACACACACAAACAAACAGATAGACAGATATTTATATATATATATATATGTATATACAGATTAATAGATGGATAGATATATAGATAAAAAAATAAATAGACAAATAGGTAGGTAGCTAGATAAATAGATAGAGAGAGATATGTATATATATATATATATATAGAAAGATATTAAGATAGAAAGAAAGAAAGATAGATAGATATATATATATAAATATAAATATAAATATATATATATTTAGACTGCTAGATAGACAGATAGATCCATAAATAGATAGATAGTCAGATAGATTTACATGTAGATAGATAAATTAATAAAAAAAATAGACAAACAAACAAATTGACAAACATATAGATAGACAAACAAATAGACAGACAAATAGACAGAAAGATAGATAGATAGATTAGATTGAAGGATTGATAAATATATAGATAGACAAATAGATAGACATAGATAAACAAATAGATAGGTAGATAAATAAATAGATAGGTAAAGAGATAGATAAAGAAATAGACTGACAATTAGATATTATGATAGACAAAAAAGATAGTTAGATAGATAGACAGATAGACAAATAAATAAATAAATAGATAGGTAAAGAGATAGACAGACAAACATACAAATAGATAGATAGAAAAATATATAGATATTAAGATAGACAAAAAGATAGATAGATAAATAGATAGACAGATAGACAGACAGATAGATAGATAAATATACAGATAGATAAAGAGATAGGTAGATTTATTGAAACAAAGATAGATAGATTGATTGATTGAAATTCAGATAGATAAATAGATAGATAGGCAAATCATTTAGATAGTTAAATAGATAAATAGCCAGATTGAATGATCGAATGATAATAGATTAATATATAGATTTATAGGCAAAATGATTAATAAATTGATAGACAAATAGATAAATAGATAGATACATATACAAATAAATAAACAAACAGATAGATACACAGAAAGAAAGATAAATTGAGACAAAACAAATAGACAAATAGATTGATAGATATTAAAGTAGGTAGATAGTAAAGCTGGTCGGCATACAAACAAATTGATAGAAAAATAGACACACAAGAAGAATAATAGATAGATATATAGATAGGCAGATAGATAAATAGTTTAAAATATAGATTAATCTAAAGATAGATAGATAAATAGATATATAGATAGATAGATAGATAGATTAATTGATTGATAGATAGATAGATTGTTATATAGATTAATAAATAGATTGATAGATAAATTAATTTTAAATTAGATAGATTGATTGATAGACATATTGATAGATAGATTGAGTGATAGATTGATAGATAGGTCAAATATATATTGATAGACAAAAAGATAGACAAAAAGATAGATTGTTTCATAGATAGATAGATAGACATATTGATATATAAATAGATATTAAGATTATTAGAAGGATAAAAAGATAGATAGATATATAGATAGATATAAAAACAAACAAATAGATAGATAGATATATAGATAAAGAAATAGACAGATAGTTAGTTAGTTAGGCAGGTAGACAATTAGTCAGGCAGGTATACAAAATAGAGAGATTGATATATAGATAAAAAGACAAACAATTAGATAAACAAATTGTTAGAAAAATAGCTACATAGATATAAAGATAGTTTGATAGATAGATTATAAGACACATTGATAGACCGATGCATAGATAGATTGAAAAACAAATTGATAGACAGATTGATGAATAAATAGATAGATACATAAATAGATAGATATATACATAAATAGATAGATATATACATAAATAGATACATAGAACGAAAGAAAGAAAGAAAGATAGATAAATAGATAATCAGATAGATAGATAAATAGATTGATAAATAGTCAGATAGATACATAGATATTCATATTGATAAACAAAAAGATATAGATGTACATAGACATGTATATAGATAGTTAGATAAATAGATAGATAAGTCGATAAATAGATAGATTAATAGATAAATTTATTGATAGATTGATAAACTGATTGATAGAAAGATTGATTAAAAGATTGATAGACATATTGATAAATAGATAGATAGACAAATATAACGATATACAAATAGACAGACAAATAGATAGATAGATAGAAAGATAGATAGACACATTGTTAGGTAAGCAGACAGATAGAGATATTGATAGTCATGTAGGCAGATAGTCAGGCAGGTAAGCAGATAGACAAATAGACATACTAACTAATAGACAAAAAGACACACAGATAGGAAGATTAATAGATATTTAGACAGATAGAAAGATAGTTTGATAGATAGATTAAAAGAATGATTAATAGACTAATTGATATAAAATTGATAGATAGATAGAAAGACAAATAGATTGATAGATAAATAGTCAGAAAGATAAATAGATTGAAAGATAGACTAATAGATATATAGGTAGATAGAATGAAAGACATATAGATAGATAGTTATATAGACAGATAGATAGACAAATAAATAGATTGATTGATAGAATGATCGATAGATTGATAGATAGAATGATTGATAGATTGATAGACAAATTGATAGATAGTTTTATTTTAAAATTGATATATAGA
>JAREIK010000435.1:0-45000 GCA_029783825.1 Sapria himalayana
ATCTATATATCTATTTATTTGTCTATCTATCTAACTATGTATATATATCTATCAATTTGTCTAGATGTATAACTATATTTTTGTGTATCTATTTATCTTCCTATCTGTCTATCTATGTATTTATCTATCTATCTATATATCTATTTCTTTATATATCTAACTATCTTTCTCTCTATGTATCTATTTATCTGTCTATCAATCTATCGATATATCTATCTATCTATTTGTCTATCTATCTTTCAATCTATGAGATTTACTATCTGTCTATATATATGTATATCAATTTGGATATATACTTACTTACATAATTGTATGACTGCCTAATTGACTGAATGAGAGTCTATTTGTCTATATATCTGTCTGTCTATCTATATATATGTCTATTTATTTATCTATTGATCTGTCTATCAAACATTCTTTATATATGTCTATATATTTATCTATCTATATGATTTTCCTATTTATCTGTCTATCTATCTGTCTATATATATATATATACATACATAATATATACATACATACATACATACATACATACATACCTACATACATACATACATACCTACATACATACATACATACATACCTACATACATACATACATATATATATATATATATACATAAATATCTATTTGTCTATCTATATGTCTATCTATCTATCTATCTGTCTATTTCTCTAACTTTATGTCTATCTATTTCTCTGTATATCTATCTATTTGACTATCTATATATATATATATATCAATCAATCAATCTATATTTTTATATATCTATCTATGTATATGTATATCTGGCCGTTTATCTATCAGTTTTTATATTTGTCTATTTACCTATCTATATAACTATATATATGCCTGTCTGTCAATCTATCATTCATTCAATCTATCTATGAATCTGATTATAAATTTGTTTATAAATTTGTCTATGTATCTGAATATCTATCTGTCTATCTTGCATTTAGTTTATATATCTGTCTATGCATATGTATATCTATTTGTCTATCTATCTATTTGTCTGTCTATCTATATGTATATCTATTTGTCTATCTATCTTTCAATCAATCAATCTATCTATCTATGTATATATTATTCTATTTATGTGTCTATCTATCAATCAATTTATCAATCTATCTAATAATCTATCTTTATATTTATCAATCTTTCTATCTATATATCAATCAATCTATTTATATTTCTATCAATCTATTTATATTTCTATCAATCTATTTATATATCAATATATATATATATATATATATATATATATATATCAATCGATCTATATATCTATTAATCTATGTATCTATATATCTATCTGTTTATCTATTCTTATTTTTCTATCTATCTATCTATATGTCTATCTATCTATCTATCTATCTGTGTGTGTGTGTGTGTGTATTTGTCTATCTATCTATCTATCTATCTATTTCTATATCTATTTGTCTATCTATATGTATATCTATTTGTCTATCTAACTATCTATCTATTGTTTTATCTATCTATTTTTCTATCTATCTATATATCTATCTATTTATCTCTCTCTCTTTCTATATGTCTATCTATCTATCAATATATCCTTCTATCTGTTTATCTATCTATCTATCTTTCTATATATCTTTCTATCTATATATTTATAAGTTTATCTATCTGTATATCTATTTGTCTATCTATTTGTCTCTCTACATGTTTATCTATGTATCTATCTATTTTATTTATCTATCTATCAATTTATCTATCTAACAATCTATCTGTCTGTCTATCTATCTTTCTAACTATATGTCTATCTATATATCTATTTATCTATATGTATATCTATCTATCTATATATCTGTCTATCTATGTGTTTGTCTATCGATCTATCTATCTATTTGTATATCTATCTATTTATCTAATTAGTTATCTATCTATTTATCTTTCTATCTATGTATCTATCTATCTATATATCTGCCTATATATATCTTTCTCATTCTATCTATCTATCTATCTATCAATCAATCATTCTTTCTATCTATTTATCTTTATATCTAAATGTCTATCTATCTATCTATTGTGTGTCTATCTATATGTCTATCTATTTGTTTATCTATTTGACTATGTATCTATAAATATTTGTGTCAATCTACGTGTATATCAATTTGTCTATTTCTTTGATTATCTATCTGTCGATCTATCTGTTATCTTTCTATCTATGTTTATATATATTTATCTATATATCTATGTCTATCTATCAATCTATTTATCTGTATATCTAAATGTCTATCTATCTATTTGTGAGTCTATCTATATGTCTATCTATTTAACTATCTATTTGACTCTGTATCTGTATATATTTATGTCAATCTACCTGTCTATCAATTTCTCTATCACTTTGATTATCTATATGTCGATCTATCTATCTATGTTTATGTATATTTATATATTTATCCATCTATCTATTTATATGTAAATCAATCAATCTACCAATCTATCTATCTGTCTTCCTGTCTGTCGATCTATCTGTTTATCTGTCAATCTATATATCTATTAATCTATCTATCTATTTATTTATCTAAGTATGTATCTATCTAATAATCTATCTATCTATTTGTCTATCTTACTAGATATCTATCTATCTTTCTATCTAACTAACTAACTATCTATCTCTATCTATCTATCTATCTATATATCTGTCTTTCTATGTGTTTATCTATCAATCTATCTATCCGTCTGTCTATCTATCTATCTAGCTATCTATCTTTCTAAATATATATCTATCTATATATCTATATTTCTGTCTACCTATTTGTCTATCTATCTATCTATATATATATCTTTTTATCAATGCGTAATTCTATATGTATAGCTATCTATAAATCAATCTATCTATCCATATATCTATATGGCTAGATATCAGTCTAACTATTTTTCTATCTATCTATCTATTTGTCTGTCTGTATGTCTATCTATCTATCTATATATCTATTTGTCTATCTATCTATATATTAATCTATTTGTCTGTCTATCTATCTATCTATGTTATATCTATTTCTCTAACTATATATATATCTATGTATCTGTCTGTCTAAATATCTATCTCACTTTTTATCTATCTATTTATCTAAATATATATCTATAATTGTGTCTATTTATTTGTCTATATATAAATCAATCTATCTATCTATTTATCTATCTATTGGTCTATCTTTGTGCCTTTCTATCTGCCTATCTTATGTTCGATCTAGCTGTCCATCTATTTATTTATCTATATGTATATCTATTTGTCTATTTATCTGCCTACCTGATTATCTGTCTGCCTAAATCACTGAATAACTATCTATTTGACTATATTGTGTCTATTTGTCTATATATCTATTAATCTATCTATATGTCTATATATTTGATTATCTATCTTTCTATCTATCTGTCTATCTATTTACAATATATATAATCTATCTATCTATATATAAATCTTTCTATCTATTTATCAGTCAATCTATCTTTATATCTACATATCTATCTATCTATCTGTTTATCAATCTATCTAACTATATGTCTGTGTGTCTATCTATCTATGAATCTATCTATCAATCTTTCTATAAATGAATATCTAATTATCTATCAGTATATCTATCTATCTATCATTTGATTATTTATATGTCTATCATTCTATCTAATAATATGTCTATATATCTGACTATCTATTAGTCTATCTTTCTATGTTTTTGTTTAATAATTGTCTATCTATCTGTCTATCTATATGTTTAGATATTTTTCTATCTATATGTATCTCAATATATCTATCTATATGTCATTTTATGTCATTATCTATATATCAATATGTCTATCTATCGATCTATTTGTCTATCTATTTCTCTATATAACTAACTATCTCTCTCTCTCTATCTAACTATCTATCTAAATATCTATCTGTCTATTTATCATTCTATATATATGTCTATCTATCTATTATTCTATCTATCTATATATATGTTTATCTATCTATCTTTCTATCTATCTGTCTATTTATATGTCAAGCTATCTATTACTCTATCTGTCATTCTATCTATTTATCTATTTATCTATCTATCTATTGATCATTCTATATATTTCTTTATCTATATATCTATTGAACTTTCTATAAATTTATTTATCTATATATCTGTATATCTATCTTTCTATCTATTTGTCTATCTATTTATCTATCAATCTATCTATCTGTCTGTCTGTCTATCTAAATGTCAATCAATCAATCTATCTATCTATATGTCTCATTAACTATTTATCAATCAATCTATCTATCTAGCTATTTGTCAATCTACCTATTAATCTATCTATCTAATTTTCCATCTATCTATCTATCTATATGTCTATCTATCAATCAATCAATCATCTATCTTTCTATCTCTGTTTGTCTATCTATTTGTCTCTCTATCTATTTGTCTATATGTCTCTCTCTCTCTATATGTCTATCTATCTAGCTATCTATCTATTTTTCAATCATCAATCTATCTATCTATATAAGTATCTATCGTTCTTTCTTTCTTTCTCTCTTTCTATTTGTTTATCTATTTGTTTATCTATCGATATCTTTATATGTCTAAGTATCTGTTTGTCTATATATTAGTCTATCTATTAGTCTATCTATCTATCTGTCTATCAATCTATCTATTTGTCAATCTATGTGTCAATTTGTCTCACTATCTATCCATCCATCCATCTATCTGTCTGTCTATCTAATTGTTATATATCTATCTATATGTCTATCTGTCTATGTATTTTTCTATATATAAATATATATATATATATATATATATATTTATCTATCTATTTGTCTATCTATTTATTTATTTATCTTTTTGTCTATCAATCTATGTATCTATCTACTATCTACGAATCAATTTATCTATCTATCTATCTACCTATCTATAGATTTGTCTATGTATCTATCTATTTCTCATTTTATATATCTATCTATCTGTCTATCTGTCTATTTATCTATCTGTCTATTTATCTATCTGTCTATCTGGCTGTCTTCTTATCTATTTATCTATTTATCTATATGTCTAGCTATCAATCAGTCTATCTATCTGTCTATCTATTTGTCTATCTATCTCTCTCTTAGTTTATCTATTAGTCTATCTATCTATCTATCTAATAGACTATCTACCTACCTTTTTGTATGTCTATCTATCTCACTATTTATATGTCTTTCTATCAATCAATCATTCTTTCTATATGTATATTTATTCATCTATCTATCTATCTATTAATTTCTCTATCAATTAATCTATATATCTATTTATATATCTGTTTGTCATTTCTATATCTTTATCTATCTATCAATCTATCTATTTGTCTATCTATTTATCTATCTATCTTTCTAACAAACTATCTATCTATATTTTTAACTATATATCTATATGTCTATCAATTTGTCTATTGATTTGTCTTTATATATTTGTATCTATCAATCTATATTTCTATCTATTGATATATCAATTTTTCTATAAATTTGTCTATATATTTGACTATCTATCTGTCTAACTATTTGTCTATCTATCTATCTAAAAAACTATCTATCTATATATCTATCAATTTGGCTATCTATTGTTTATTTATCTATCTATCTATTTGTAAAAACTATCTATCTATATATCTATCAATTTGGCTATCTACTATTAATTTATCTATCTATCTATTTGTCTATATATCTATATATCTATCTATCAATCTGTCTATTTGTCTGTCTCTCTATCTTTCAATCAATCTATCTATATTTCTATTTGTCTGTCTCTCTATCTTTCTATCTATCTATCTATATTTCTATCTGTCTATCTATATTTCAATCTATTTATCTATTTGACTATCTTTTTATCTATCTATAGATCCATCTATTTATCAATCAATCAATCTTTCTTTCTATTTATCTATCTTTTTATCTATCTATCTATCTATCTATCTATCTCGCTATCTATTTAACTATCTATATGACTATCTATCTATCTATATATCTATCTTTCCATCTATCCATCTTTTATTTATCTATCTATCTGTCTATCTATTTGTCTATCTATCTGTCTATCTATCTATTTATCTATCTAACTATGTATTTATCTAACTATCAATCTCTATATCAATCTATCAATAATTTGTTTATCAATATGTCTATAAATATTTTTATAAATTTGTCTATCAATCATTATTCTAACTACCAATATATATATATCTTTGTATTAGTCTGACTATCAATCTATTTATCTGTTTATCCATTTTTCTATCTATATATATATCTTTTAACTATCTATCTTTATATCTATTTGTCTATCTATCTATTTTTATAACTATCTCTCTATCGATTTGTTTATCATTATATCTATCTATCTTTTTATCTATCTAAATATCTCTCTATCTATCTGTTTATCTATCTATCTGTCTATCTTTTGGTATATCTATCTATCTATATATAAATATATCTATATACTTAACTATATATCTTTTTAAAAAGCTATCTATCTATCTAACTATCAAATAAGTTTATCATTTTTTCTGACAATATATCTATAAATCTATCTTATTATCTATTTGTATATCTATTTGTCTATCTATTACTCTATCAATCTGTCTATCTATTTGTCTATCTTTCTAACTATATCTATCTATCAATATATCAATCTATCTATCTATTTATCTATCTGTCTATGTGTCTTTCTATGTATCTGTCGATCAATTTGTCTATCTATCTATCTATCAATTTTCTATCTTTATATCTATCTATCAATCTATCTAATTATATGTCTATCAATTTGTGTATCTTTCGATCTATTTATATATCAATCAATTTTTTTAACAATCTATATGTCTAACTATCTGTCTATATATCTATCTATATGTCTGTTTGTTTGTTTATCTATGTGTTAATCTATTTGTCATATGATTTGTCTTTAAATTTATTTATATATCTAACTATCAATCATTCTATGTGTCTATCTATCCATTTGTCTATATGTATGTATATCTGTTTATCTATCAATCTATATATCTATCAATTTACATATCTGTCTATCTATCTATCTATCTATCAATCTATCTATCTAACTATCTTTCTATCTATATCTCTATATATCTATCAATCTATCTATATGTATATATATATATATATATCTATCTATTTGTCGATCTACCTACCTATTTATCTGTATATCTATATATGTATTTTTCTATCTAAGTATCTATCTAATAATTTGTCTATATATTCTTCTATATTTCTATCAATCTATCTATATTTCTATCTATCTAACAATATATATATATATATCTATTAGTCTATTTATTTTTATGTGTTTATCTATATATATTTCTTTGTTTTTATCTCTCAATCTGTAAATATGTGTATCTATTTGTCTATCTCTTTGTAAATCTATATGTCAATATATCCATCTAACTATTTTACTATCTATCTATTTGTCTGTCTATCTATATTCTATCTATCTATTTGTCTATGTATCTAAAAATATTTTTGTCAATCTATCTGTATATCTATTTGTCTATAACTTTTACTATATATCTGTCAATCAATCAATATGTCTGTCTATATATTTGTATATATCTCTCTATCAATTTGTCTATTTATCTATCTATTTATCTATTTAACTATCTATATATTTGTATATATATCTATCTATCTATATATTTGTCTATCTATATTTCTATCATTCTGTCTAACTATCTATCTATCTATAAATCTATTTATCGAATGGTCTATTTATTTTTTTATCAATCTGTCTATATATTTTTCTATCTTTCTATATGTATGTCTTTCTATTTGACTATCTATTTGTAAATCTATTATTAGAATCTATTTATCTATATAATTGTCTATCAACCTGTCTATCTATTTATCTAACTACTATCTATCTATAAATCTATCTATCTATCTATATATCTGTCTATCAATATACCTATTTATCTAACTGTCTGTCTGTTTGTCTAGGTATATATTTATCTATGTATCTATGTGTCTATCCATGTATCTGTCTAACTATTTTTCTATATGCCTATCGATCAGTATATCTATATGTCTATCTATCTTTATATCTATATATCAATCTGTCTATCTATATTCATATCTAATTGTCTTATATATATATCTATTTATCTATCAAATTATCTGTCTATCTATATATCTATCTATCTATTAGTATATCTTTCTATCTATATGTATATGTTTTTGTTTTTTAATCTATTTGTAATTCTTTTTGTCATACTATTTGTCTTATAATTTATTTATATATCTTATTATCTGGCTTTCTATGTGTCTATCTAACTATTTGTTTATCTATCTATCTGTATGTGTATTTATCTATATATCTTTCAATTATCTATCTTCTATATATATGCCAATCTATCTATCATCTAACTTTTTATCTATCTATTTATCTATCTATCTATCTATCTGTCTGTCTATCAGTCTATATATCTATCTATCTTTCTATATATCAATCTGTCTATCTATGTATCGATCTACCTGTCTATCTGATGATATATATGTCTATTTATATGCCTATGTATCTATCTACTTATCTATATATGTATCTATCTAATAATCTATGTTTTTCTCTATCTTTCAGTCTATCTATCTATCTATCTATCTAATTATCTATCTATCTTTTTTCTATCAATCTATTTATCTATCTTTCTAAGTGTTTATATATCTATATGTCAGTCTATATGTCAGTCTATATCTCTATCTATCTATCTATTTATATATCAATATGTCTATCTATATGTATACCTATTTGTCTATCTATATTTCTCTCTTTCCATCTATCTCTATATATATCTATCAAAGTATATCTATTTGTCTAGCTATCTATCTATCTATTTGTCTATCTTTTCATCTATCTATATGTCTATATATACGTCAATCTATTTTTCTATTTATCTATCTATCGATAAATCAAGTTTATCTATCTTTCTATCTATCTATTTATCTGTTTATATATATATATATATATATATATATCTATTTGTATATCTATCTATATATCTATGTATTTGTCTATCTATCTGTCTATCTATCTATGTTTTATATATTTCTCTATCTATCTATATATCAATCTTTCAATCTGTCTGTCTGTCTAAATATCTATTTCTCTTTCTGTCTATCCATCTATCTAAATATATATCTATCATTTTGTGTATCTAATTATCTATCTTTAAATCAATCTATCATTTTGTTTATCTATCTATCTTTCTTTCTATCTTTTTATCTGTCTATCTATCTTTCGATCTATCTGTCTATCTATTTGTTTATCTATATGTATATCTATTTCTATATCTATATGCCTACCTAATTGTCTATCTGCCTGAATGACTGACTATAAAACTATCTGTTTGTCTATATGTGTGTTTATTTGTCTATATATCTTGTTGTCTATCTATCTAGCAATCTATTTGATTATCTATCTATCTATCTATTTTACTATCTATATGTCTATCTATCTATTATCTATCTATCTATTTATATATTTATCGATCTATCAATTTATCAGTCAATCTATCTATCTATCTACTTATCTATCTGTCTGTCTATATATATATATCTATCTATCTATATATCTATCTATGTGTCTGTCTATGCATCTATCTATTAATATATCTATTAATCTATCTATAAATTTATATAAATCTATCTTTCAATGTATCTATATGTATATCTATTTGTCTATCTCTTTATGCATATGTATATCTATCTAATTATATATCTATCTATCTTACTTTCAATCTATTTGTCTATCTATCTATATATCTATATGTCTATTTATATTTATATCATTCTATCTATCCATTTATCTATATATCTATCTACCTAATTGTCATCTATCTCTGTATTTATTTGTGGATATATGTGTCTATTTATCTGTCTATATATCTATCTATCTTAGAGGTGTCAAACGGGCCGGGCCGGGCCAGGCCGTCCTGTTTTTTTAGGGCACGTTCGTGCTACCGTGCCGTGCCCGGCCTGGCCATACGGGCCAGGGCAGAGGCAGATGCGAGACTCGAGAGGTAGGTAGAAATTTTTTTTAATAAAAAATTTTATATAATGTAATGCTTAAGTGTACAGTATTAAATATAAATATATTTAAAAATGTTAAAAATAAAAATTAAATAAAAAAACTAAGTTTAGAAATTTTTTTTATCAAATTCAAATTAGTTTACCTTTTATTATAAATATTAATTATATATTAAAGTTATTAATTTTTTTTAAAAAAGTTAAATCGTAAAAAAAATAAATCAATACATTATGTTAGTAAAAATAAAAATTAAAAAAAATTAAACAACACAAATGAAAAATTACCAATCATCCATTTGAAACCGAAGGTCCGAACAAAACAAGTATTAGTTTCAACACAACGTACAAACAAAGCGTACAGATATAATCAATAAAAAAAACATCGAAAACAAAAAACAATAGATCATCATCAATCGTCAATCGGCATATCATGAGAATCATCAGCCGCAACATCAAGATCGGTATCATATGGATCATCATCATCGGCAATCAACTCCTCTGCCATCGTAGTGGATGTGGATGCGACTGCAGTGTTTGTCCCAGTCCCAGCTCCAGTACGATCATGGATGCTAAACCTCGATTCCTCCTAATCCTTCAAACATGCCAAGGTCTCAACCATATCTGGACGTAATCTCGATCTCCTATCTGAAATCACGTTCACTGCAACAGTAAAAGCAGATTCCGATGCTACGCTCGACACCGGAGGAGTCAGTAGATCCCTTGCCATCCTAGATAGCATGGGAAAGGTGGACACATATGATTTCCACCACTGTAATAAATCAAGATTCTTAGTATCAGAATGTGATAGGATTGAGCAGTAATCGGTATCTAAGTACCGAGACAGCTCGCTCCTATGTGATGGTCCACCCCTACGTTTCCCCCTCGCTAGCTAAATGGAAAAATCGTCATCTTCGAACAAGGTATCAATGTCCGTAATCACTGTCTCACTACTACCACCACCATACCTAGTATCGTAGTATGTGAACAGGTCAGTCAACTTCTCGTGAATGAACTTTTCAGGTGGCTCTTCTAGGTTCATGCACGAGGAAATGAATGTCAGGGTGTTTTCTACCCCTTCCACCTTAACCCTAGGGTCCATGCATGCAGCGAGGCAATAAAGAGATGGAACGGTGGACCAGTACTTCAAGTACTTGGTCTCCAACTCTACAACCATATGGCTAAGCGTCGGGTCAGCTCGATACTTCCTAAACATGCTACTAATGTTGCATATGCACCGGAGTGCAATGCAAGTGGTGGGCGTATAAATCGACCAACACATGTTCGTCGTGTCATAAAATATCTTCAAAATTTTCATAAATGAAATTCCTGAAGCCTAGTCAGTATCGTCAATAATAAGTTCACCACTCTTACTATTGATGTAGTCGGGTATCACGTGTTTGTATCCAACACATGATTCCAACATCAGGTACGTGTAATTCCAAGGATGTCTCACATCCGATTGGAATTTCTTCTTCTTAATATTTACAGACAAACATAGAGTACCAAACTCTTGTTGTCTGCGAGGAGTGCGAATATACTTTAGTGCATTGCGTATATTATCCAACGCGGTGGAACACACCTTCATACCCGCTTGAAGAATCAGGTTAATCACGTGACACATGCATATGACATGAAAGATCTCTCCTAATGCTGCGTCTCTAATATTCCTAACAAACATATTGATAGCTACTCCAATTTTAGAAGCATTATCGACTGTGACAATAAAAATTTTATTTTGAATTTTATATTCCCTAAAGATTTTCATAATATACTCAAAAATGGCCGGTCCATCATGAGGATGAAGAATCTCAGTGAATCCTAAAATTTTTTTATTGATTGTCCAGTTAGAATCTACATAGTGACTCGTGAGATATGCATAAGATGAATCATCATGACTTGTACATATATCGAATGTCACGGACACCACTCCACTATATGCCATAAATTCCATAATTATTTTTTGTTTTTCTAACTTATATATCTTTAGTATGTCATTCCTAGGTGTGAACCTAGGAATCCTACAATAAGAAGGCTGACAATAAGTCTGCATGATGCGCACTACCCTTTGATCTTCCGAAAATATGATCGGAAGACCCATCAATGTGATGAGCATGGTCATGTCATCCCTACCCAACTCGCTGGAGTATAAGAAGGGAGTAAACTTTGAGACTGAACTTGATCCAGTCTCAAAAAATGTAGTGCCAAGTTGGGTTTGCCTAGGATCTAAGGGTCTATGTTTTTTGGTGCATAATTCGGCATGCCTCTTAAGGTACCCTGTCCCAAATGAACTCTTGCATGTTAATAGTCCCATACAATATTTGCACTGTGTCATTTCTTGTTCCTCACCCCTAACAATTTTTTGTGTTATGAATTTAAAATGAGTCCAAACTACAGAAGTCCTAGTTTTTTGTTTTTTAGAACTTTGGGTTGAGACGAATGGAGAAACCAAAGTTTCAGCAGCCTCAAACCTCTGTGTTATATTTTCATTTTCCAAATTTAAATACGTGTCAGGTGTATTAGTCATTTTTTATGATTTTTATTTTTTCTTAATTTTTTTGTAGAGAGCGAAACTAAAGAGAGAGAAAGTAAAAAAAAGCGTAAAATTAATTACCCGGTAAAAGTAGTGAGGTAGGTCACGTGCATGGTGCACCGCATCAAGCTCTAATGTTCAAAACTCAAGTCAAGTTTCACGAAAATCCAAGCCGAAAGCAAAATCCCGAGGCCCGAGAGAGAGAAAGTTTTAAGAGGATATATGTTTTTTAAAAACATAAATGTTATAGGGAGAGGGATAGAATTTATAGATTATAGATATTAATTTTTTATAAAAAATGATATTTTTTTTATATTTTATTGAATTTTTAATAAATATTTAGGGGGCAGAATCACGAGGACCGTTGGATTCTGCCCTCCTAGCCATTGGAGGCGAATCCAACGGCTGAAATTAAAAATAATTGAAAATTTTTTTTTTCTGTTGGGATTGGGTCGGGAGTCTGGACCGCGGGTCGGGATCAAATCAGACCTGACCCGTGGTCTTTTTTTCGGAAGGGATCAGGTCACACCCACGCGTGGCCACGTGAAACCGGCAAGGGAAGACCCCGTGTCGGCGTGTCGTGCCACGGGCCAAGCCGTACTGGGCCAGGCACGGCACGGCCCATGCCAAACCCGGGCCCGGGCACGGGCCCGGGCACGATTTTTTAATGTGTCGGGCCGGCCCATGCACGGCCGAACCGTGCCGTGCCCCGTGCCGGGCGGGCTGGCCCGGTTGACACCTCTAATCTATCTATATATTTGTCTATCTATATGTTTATCTATCTATATGCCTTTCTTTGTGTATATCGATCTATATACCAAAATGCCTATCTATCTATTTATCTATCTATCTATCTATTTCTTAATATACTTGACTATCCATCTATCTATCTATGTCTATCTATCTCGTAGTCTATCTATCAATTTATCTATCTACCTTTCTATATATCTGCCAATCTATATGATTAGTCTGTCTGTCTATCTAACTATTTATTTATTGATATTTATATATATTTCAGTATATATCTATCTATCTATATTTTATTTGTATAATATCTATCTGTCTATCTATCTTTCTATATATCTGTCTATCTATCTAACTACCAATAAATCAATCAATCAATCAATCTGTCTATCTAAATGTCAATCTATCTATCTATCTATCCATTTATCTATATGTCTATCTATCAATCTTTCTATCATCTATCAACCTATCTATGTATCTATCTATTTTTCTATCTATCTATCTATTTATCAATCTGTCTTTCTATCTGTATATCTATCTTTCTATCTACCTTTCTATTTTTTGATATATCTGTCTATCTGTTTATCTATCTATCTATTTGTCAATCTATTTGTCGATCTATTTATCTACCTATTCATATATCTATCAATATATATGTCTATCTATATGTTAATCTATCTATCTATCTATCTATTTTTAAATTTGTCTATAAATTTGTCTAACAATATATATAACAATCTATCTATCAATATAATTATCAATATGTCTATTAATTTGTTTATCAATCTATCTATCTATCCATATAATGGTCTAAACTTTCAACCTCTTCTAAGCTCAAATAATGGTCTAAAACATAACAAACATATCACCATAAAAAAACATGTTTTAAACTTTTATAAACTATGGATATTTAGGATTCAAGTGGCTAAGTTTAAAGAACAAGCCAAAAAAATTTTATCACTATAAATATTGAAGTGCGATAAGAAGATGATGGTAATTTTAAGTGATTGCAAGTCTCAATGAAGCTTTAAAAAAGTGAACATATAAAAAATTCTTGTTATGGTCTTAGAAAATGATAAATCTAATGCATATGATTATATATATAAATAAATATTTATAAACATATGTTATATATAAGCATAATATATATACATATGTATATATTCATTAATATATATATATATATATACACATTATATATATATATATATATATATATATATATATGCATATGTTACATATATATAAAACATAAGTTATATGTATATGTATATATATATTAATTATATACTATATATATATATATATATATATATCAACATATGTTATATATACACATTTGTATATAAAGATGTTATATAATATATATATATATAGGCCTACATAAACTATATAAAAAAACAATTTTGATAACATATATATAGAAATCTATATGTACAAGTTTATATGTATGTGTGAGTATATATATACTTTATATATTTATTTATTTATAGATGCATATATTTATATATGTGTGTGTGTGTCTATATATATATATATATAATGCTTTAATTTAGCTTTAAATAGTGCACCAAAATAGAATTTATTTTATTTTTCATTAATTTATGGATTTCTAATATACTTTAGAAAAACTAATTATGCATTTCTCAAAGAAAATCAAATATCACATTTTAATATTCATACCTTATAAAATAAAGGATCACACCTTTAACAAATTTAAGCAAAGAAAAATTTAAACAAAGATAATTAATAATTAAAATGATCAAATTTGTCATTTTGCCCCATACAAAGAGCTAAGTTCTAATCGAAAGTTGCATTTTAATAAAAGCATTCATCCTATTTCAGTAAAATTACTTAAAGAAAATTAGTGATAAAAGATCTCTCTACATTTTAATAATTTTTCCTTTTTTATTTTAAATAGTTATTAAATGTATTTATATAGTTTTCCATATTCTTCTAACAATTTATTATCATTTTTGTTGATTGATTTTGTTTATTTAGCTAATACTATTCTACAACTAGAACTTGTGTATTTGATGTCTACCTACTAGAAAGTATGAGCCCAAGCCCGTAGGGTTTGTCATCATGCCTAATGCTATCCATAGTCGATTCTATGTTACATAATTACCCAATCTAAATAGACACCGCATGGATATCATCGTTTGGTGCTGACATTTTTCATGCTCCAATTCAAGGAATAGATGCTTTAAATAACCACAATATGTGAATTACCATTAACGCGACATTGGATCTTGTTTGAAAGTTATCCAATTGAACTTTGTTACACCCATTACTAATTGAATGTTTTATCTAGTAGAAGGTTTTCACTAGATAAAAATCAACAAGGAGTTAAAACACAATCATATTAGTTTTGATGACCATTAATTATTTTTGCATTTTGAGTGAAATCTATCATCTCATTTGAAGTGTTATTTACTAGATAATACCACTCTAATAATCTCATTGATTTTTACTTTAGTTATTTATGTTGCTGAAATAATTATGATAATTCCATGGGTGTATCATGAAGAAGGTTACCTCAACTAATTGTACACATTGATAAGAGTTTTGATTTTCCATGTCTTTGGACAATATAAAAAGTGTCTTGATTTTGCATAATAATGACATTGTTAAAAGATCTTGATTTTTTATAGTATTTTTCATCATAACTTCTCTCACCAACTCTTATTCAATGACAATCAACCTAAAATAGCCCAATAATTGTAATCACAATAATAAATTCAGTCTAAATATAAATAGTTATTTCGTAATATAGATTAGAGGTTGGTGGTATGATGTGATGGACTTGGTCCTTAGGTGGCAAGTTTGCATTGTAGGGCTATTTTAGTATTCTTCTTAAAATAGTATTCACCTTTAATGATAGCATATATACAAAGGCTTTGTAGATATGTATTTGATCAAACTTTCTCTTATATATGTGGAGATACTATATACAGGCCAATTAATTAAAAGAGCCCTGGGGCGAGAAGACACGCTTTGTTGTTGATGGTAATATCAAATAATGTTTTAATAAACTTATGTTGGAAGGCGTTGTCTTCATTATCCTAACTAAGCTTTCATTCTTCAAAACAAAAGGCCAGCCAGCCCATAGGATATATATATGTGTGTGTGTGTGTGTGTGTGTGTGTGTGTGTGTGTACAAAATACAATAGACGAAGTATTATAAGTTTCCTTTAAGGCTCATTTGAAGAAGAAGATTCTGTAACATGGGAATAGTCCAATCGGGTAAACAAATTTTGATCCTTCCCCTCCCTCCACCTATGTTTTCAAAGAGAAAAGGGAATAGGTCAGGCCTAGCTCTTAAGGCTTCTAGTTCCTCTTCAATTCTATTTTTTTTATTTGTCATCTTGCATCTTTCATTTGACATTCAACTATGCAAATAAATATGTGGGGCAACTCTCTGTGTTATTTCAACTAGTTAAACAACCTTTTAAGAAAATGAGCTTATTTGTCTCTATCACATTAGGCTCAACCATTGGATCAATGTTCCATCTATCATCCTTGTTCTCGATTGCTCCCCGCCCTTACAAATAAATAGTTAGGGCATTCTTAAGGATGTCCTATGTTCAAAATAAATCGATTGAGCTTTCAGCACCACAACACTTAACATAAACAAACAAATATTCTACTTAAGATGGTAGAGCTCTTAATATCTATGAGCACCCTAGCAAGAATTCATGCAATTATTGTCACCCTTATCATTTAAACCAGTTTTATCTATGAGTAACCGTTACTTCTCTTAATTATCTTGTTTAGGAATGGGCTTGGCTATATAATATAGGGCAGCCCCATAACTGGCATTGGAGGTAGCATATGGCATGGAAAGCAAGGCATCCTTAAGAATTCTATCTCATTGGGGTCCAATTAGTCTACCACAGTGTTAAAAATGAGGGGAGATAACTTTTTTTAACAATAAAAGGTAAAGTGGCATATCAGAATTTTATTATTCAAGGGAAGATATGTATATAGATATCATAGGATATTTAAGGCTAATGCCTTATTTTAATAATAAAGAAAAAGGATAGCTTTTCGCTAGGTTGATTATTGAAGACTTTTCTTAGTAATTATATCTCAATGCACTTGGCATGTTTATTACTTGGGCATTAGTTACTATGAAACTCAACCATAATCCTGATCAAATTAGAGTGGCTTATGTGTTTCTCTTTTATCTATGTATTTTTTTTTTCATTAGAGAAATCATGTTTACAAATGGCTAACTAAGCTATTTCTTTTATGTTGTTATTTCTTAGCTTCACTCCAGTCTTCCTTAGCCAACTTTCATTATCTTCAGAAACTCAATCCTAGCTTGCTCACATTGATGCATTGCTTTTTCTTTTTTTTAAGTTTTATTCACTAGCCCTTACAATCTCCTCTCAAATACTATGCAAGTTGTGTGTGTGTGTGTGTGTGATGTATATATGTTGCTTTTCTTGTCTATAATTTATTTCCCTGCATTATAATCATAGTTGTTAGCTCATAAAATATATCGTATATCATTTTTTATTTTTTCTGTATTATGTATTATATCGTATCATGTAACATAAGGTTTTTCACGTTGTAAAAAATATTTTAAAAAATATATTTGTATAAATGTATATTAAAAGTATGAATTATAGTATATGATAATAAAAATGTAACCTTTTGTATAAGATTATCTTGCTTATTTTTTTATGATTATTTTTTAATTCTTTTTATGTATTTGAATAATTAATATAATAAATTCTTTAACAAGATAAATTAAATTGATTTTTTTTATAGAAAATAGTTGAGAATGTATGTACTGTTCTATCATAGTATCACATGTCATATCATGTTCGGTATTTGTATTGTAAGATATGTTTTAAAATAAGATATAAATTGTGAAACCTATTAATTTTCATAAAAAAATATATGTTGTATTATTGTATCATTTCTTGTATCACAAGTTTCTAACAACTATGATCATAATTATTTGGTGTTTTTTTTCTATCTTTGATGTTAATTTGGTGATGACATGATGCATTTTTTTTCATTGATTTAGAATATCAATAAATATCAATCATGAGTGTGATTTTTTAGTTAATGAATACTGTTTTAATAGGATGAGTATCATCGTCATATATATGTTTGTTTCTTTTGTGTTATTTACATTATTAACCATATATAGCATAATACATATAATAATTTATTATTTTGTAGTAGTAGTTCATACTAATAATTCGGGCTTCTAATGATATGAGTCGAGTTCGAGTTCAATTGAGCTCAAGTAGAGTTCAAGTTCAATTGAGCTAGGGTCAAGTTGTTAATATTTTGAGTTCACGTTTAATTGAGCTCATGTGTTCATCTTTTGGAAGTAAAAATTGGGTTTTTTTACTATTACTAGTAAATAAAAATTGAATTTTATTGTTATTTTATGAATTAGAAGATGTATGATAATTTAATAATTCCAATTCCATATATTTATCAGATAATTTCATAAAACAAAATCTCATGCCTGCCAAGATTCATGCGGCACGTTCCCATATGAGTCATTTTGGTGCCTAGAAAATATTTCTTAAGGAATTGAGATAGATATTGATTTTAAATTGAGAATATAGAGGCAAAATGCTTAGTCATAGTCATTGTTATATGAGAGTTGATATTCATATATTGCATCAAATAGATAAAGTTTCTATGTTTGACTATGATAATCAAATAACTAAGCATTCAAATTTGATATATAACGAGAACATAAGCATATTGAAATTGATTGTCATTTCATTAGAAGTAAGATCTAATATAATCTGTATGTAAGGTTGCTATTGCTTACACTTATTTTTATGATGGCTAATCATATAGTCTCATCAATTTTAATCTTAGCAAGATTTATCATTTCGATCAATATTGACATTGATAACTATGTTTGTCATCTTTTTTTTCAGCCAACAGGTTTGCTCGTTCTATAGAACTATACACACAAGCTATCAATTTACATGATCAGAATGATGTGTATTGGGCCAATCATGAATTGCTCATGCCAAACTAGAAGAAAATGGGTGTGTTGTAGAGGATGTTTCCAAGGCTATCAATTGTGATTCTTACTATTCCAAGGCACATATTGCATCAAGAGTCGACTGTGTATACTTTTCTTCTTCTTCCTCCTAACATTTGTCCGAAATTACAGGGTTATTACAGTCGAGGTGCTGCATATCTTTCCATGGGGAATCACAAAGATGCATTGAAGGACTTTCAACAAGTTCCAATCATATCAATAAGCTTGGTTCATAAACTTCATTCATCTTTAATCAATCCCATGTTAGAAGCTGTTTCAATTAACATATTTGATGATAATGAACACCATGGGTCTCTTTCATCATAACATATTTGATGATAATGAACACCATGGGTCTCTTTCATTTTAAAGGTCCAAATATCTACTATTAGAACAAACTCTTTATTCTAATTAGCTTAAGATCTGAAATGAATTTCAGACTTAAGATTAGGCCTAATTTATTGTAGAATAACTAAAATAAAACAAACTCCAAATATCTATATGTTTTTATGTGTGTGACCCAATAGATTCTCATAACATTGGTAGTAACTTTAAATCTCATTTTAAAGAAACAAGCAATGAACATCATTTAGCAATGCATCATTGCTACCCAAGTGACAAAAATATAATAAATTCAACTTAACCTAATTTTGTAACTTAATTTATTGTACAACTAAGTCCATTTGTCCATTTTATCTAGATTGATTTATGAGGCATGGATCATGTCATTCTCACATCAATCTATATGTTATTTGATCTTTGAGTAGACTAACTTTAATAAATAAGCTAAATATCTCATATTTGCTTATTTGAGCATGGTTGTGCATTTTAATTGTCCTCTCAATAAAGGGGCCAACTATATCACTTTCATAATATAGAAGTGACAAATTCCATATACATCAATCACATCCTTCTGCACAAATTGTATACCTGGTAAATAACTTTATAACCATACTTGTTACATGTGGTATTTGCGGAATCTAAAGTTTACAACTCCTTATGTAGGGAACCATAGTGACTTCAAGTCAAAGGATAATTCATAGTAATAGTCATTATAATAATGTGTATGACACTTATATAACAATCCATGCAACATTCTCATAGTGGGTCAGTTCAATATATGTTATCCAACATATACTTATGTGTTAACTTAATATCTCAAAATAGTTAACCTACATGCTAGGCTTAATGTATTGGTATTGCCCTTAAATATTAAATCTTGACTAGGGATAATTTAGAGTAGTATTCCATAGAATATATCATCCTAGAACATTATTATATTCATCTAATATTTGCACATATCTAAATAAATATAATAATCATAAAATAATGCTTTTTTACATAAATGATATGATACAAAAGTCCCAACAAATTATTTAATGATTGACTTTTAGGGTATACTCTAACAATCTTCCACTAGCACTAAAGCTAATCACTAAAGTATCTGATACCTAGTGACCAAGTGTGACCAGCATACTACCTCTATGCTAAATCCTTGGTCAATGGGTCTGTTATGTTGTCATCTGTAGGTACTCTGCATATCTTTATATCTCCTCTATTAATAATCTCTCAAATGAGATGGAACCTCAAAGGTATGTGTTGGATCATTGATGAGATCTAGTTTCCTTAGCCTATGCAATAGCCCCATTGTTGTCACAATAAAGGTCTATTTGATTAGTTTTTCTAGGAACTAAATCAAGTTCTACGATAAAATTTTTGATCCAAATAGCTTCTTCTGCCACATTAGAAGCAACAATATACTCAGCTTCTATAGTATAATCAATAACTATATCTTTCTTTGAACTCTTTCAGCTCATAGCACCACCATTTAAGTAAAATACATAGCCTAACTATGATTTTGAATCATCCCTATCAGTTTGGAAGCCTGCATTTCTGCAACACTTTACAACAAGCTCCTAATCACCTTCATATATCAAGAAATAATCTAGAGTCCTTATTAAGTACTCTCACCTAGATCTAACTAGTATTTTCTCATCATGCTTAATGCATATGAGACATTAGGATGAGTACAAATCATGAAATACACGATAGACCAAATAGCAGATGCATATGAAATCTTATCCATGCATTCTCTTTCCTCTTTAATAGAGTGACATATAGCCTTAGAAAGACTCACTTCATGTGACATTGGCAAGAATCCTTTCTTAGAATTTTGGATGGCAAAATAATTAAGCAATTTATCAATATGTGCACTCTGACTAAGGCTATGAAATCTTTTTCACTACAAGAAAAATCCCATATAGCAAGGGATAATTCCTTAACTAAATGGACATTTTCTATCGGTAAATGGGATATAGCGATTTATTAATGAAGGAACTATTCCAAATCTAAAGTGCTCATCGCTAAAATTTAGTGAGGGAAAGTGTCCCTAGCTAATAATTTAGAGACGAAAAAAACCATAGCTAAAAAGAATAATTTTTATAGCTAAATTAGTAAGTTAAATGAGAGTTTTCATCGCTAAACGGATATAAAAATGGATGCTTTCCCAATCTAAAGTGCTCGTCACTAAATATTAGCAATGGAAATAGTCCCTCGCAAAATAAATTCGATGGAAAAAATCCCTAGCTATAATAAAGATATCCCTAGCTAAATTAGCTATGGAAACATCGCTAGCTGTTTTTAGAATTTAATTTTTTAAAAAAAATTTAATTAAAACAGAAACTAAAAATGATAATTTATAATTAACAAAAAATAAAATCATTTAATAATTAATTCTAATACAATATTTTACATAATTAAAATAAAAAAATAACAAAATTTTATTACATCTTATTCATTAATGTATCTACCAACCGTGCATAAAGTATAATATATCCATGCATTTATGTTTAATTTTGTCTATCAATCTATTTATCAATCTAAATATCAATTTATCTATCAATTGAATTATCAATATGTTTATCACTATGAATCTTACTATCTAACGAACTATCTATCTATTTATATATCTATCTATCAATCTATGTATGAGTCTATTTACCTATCTTTCTATGCATCTATTTATCCATCTATCTATCTATCTTTCTATCTTTTTTTCTATCTTTCTATCTTTTTATCTTCTCTCAATCTATCTATCTTTCTAGATATCTATTTATCGATCTATCTATATAAGTGTCTATTTATCTCTCTAACTATATATCTATCTATCTAAATATCTATGAATCTATATGGCTATCTATCTTTATAATTTTTTTTCTATCTATTTATTTATCAATCTATCTTTTAATCACTCTACCAATCTTTCTATAAATCTTTCTATCAATTTGTCAATCTTGGTGTTAATCTTTCTGTAAATCTATCTCTATACCTATCTTATATCTATCTTTCTTTTAATATGCCTATTAATATTTCTATCAATCATTTTATGAATATATATTTCAATCTATCTATCAATATGTATATCATTTTATCTATCAATCTATCTATCAACCAATCTATGAATTTGTCTAACAATCTATCTATCTGTAAATCTATTTATCTACTTATCAATATATTTTCTATCTATTTATATGTCTATCTATCTGTCTATCGATCTATCTGTCTATCGATTTTTCTATCTATCAATCTATTTGTCTATCTGTCTATCTATCTATTTTCGATATGTGTGTTTATCTGTTTATTAATCTATCAATATATCTATATGTTTATATGTGTGTTTATCTATTTGTCTATCTATCTGTCTCTCTATATGTTTGTCTATTTGTCTTTATCTCTATGTATTTATTTATCAATCAATCTATCTATCGGTCAGTCTATCATCAATCAATCTTTCTTTCTATATGTCTAATTATCTATCTATCTGTATGTCAATCTATTTGCCTTTTTATTAGACTATCTATCTTTCTATCTATCTATATTTCTATCAATCCATCTATTTGTCTCTCTATGTGTCTATTTTTCTATCTCTCTCTAATTATTTATTTATTATATATCTATTTATCTGTCTATCAATCTATTTATTTGTCTATATATCTATTTATCTATCTATATATCTATCTATCTATTTATCTATCTATTTGTCTATCTATTTGTCTATGTATTTTTCTATCTATATATTTATCTATATATCAATCTATCTATATGTCTATATATTTTTCAATTTATATGTCTATCTATCTTTCTATCGATCTATCTATTTAGCTAGCTATCTATAGATCTATCTTTGTATCTATCTATTTATCTATTTGTCTGTCTATTTATTTGTATATCTATCTGTCTGTCTGTCTATCTATATATCTATTTATCTATATGTCTATCTATTTATATGTCTATCGATCTATCTATTTATATGTCTATCTATCTATCTATTTATATGTCTATTTATTTATCTATATAACTATCCATCAATTTGTCTCTCTATCTATATATCTATCTCTCTGTCAGTCAGTCTATCTATCTGTCTATCTATCTATCTATTAGTCTATCTATCTATTTATTTATCTGCATATCTATCTATCTATCTATATATCTATCTTTCTTTCTTTCTATCTGTATGTAAATATATCTATCAATCTTATCAATCAGTCAAACTCTCTATCAATTTATTTATCTATCTATTAATCTATCTATCTATATGTCTATCTATCTGTCTATCTATCTATCTATCTATCTATTTATCTATCTATCTCTCTAACAAACTATCTGTCTATCTTTTTATCTATATATCTATATGTCTATCAATTTGTCTATTGATTTGTATTTATATATTTATATCAATCTATCAATCTATATATCTATTTGTCTATTTATTTGTCTATTTTATGTCTATCTATTTGTCTAACTATTTTTCTAAATATCTATCTTTCTAACAAACTATCTATCTTTCTATTTATCTTTCTTTCTTTCTATCTATATGTCTATTTATCTTTCTATCTATTTGTTTATCTATCTTTATATCTATCTATCTACCAATCTACCTATCTATTTGTCAATCAATCAATCTGTCTATCAATCTATATGTCTATCTTCCAATCTATATTTCAATCTATCTATCATTTTGATTATCTATTTATCTATCTATTTGTCTGTCTGTCTATCTCTCTTTTTTATATATCTATCCATCTTTCTTTCAGTTTATATATCTTTTTATCTATCTTTTTATCTAGCTGTCTGTCTGTCTGTCTATATGTCTATATATCTATCTGCCTATTTATCTATTTATCTATCTATCTCTCTATCTATCCTTCTATGTAACTATCTGTTTGTCTTTCTATCTATTTGTATATCTATTTGTCTATCTAGCTATCTATCAATCTATCTATCAATCTATCTATCTATGTATCAATCTGTCTATTAATCTAAATATTAGTCTATCAATTAATTTGTCTATCATTTTGTTTATAAATTTATCTATAAATTTGTCAATCAATCAATCTATCTATCTATTGATGTGTGTGTGTGTGTGTGTGCATAAGTGTGTGTGTATATATGTATTAGTCTAACTATCTATCTATTTATTCGTTTATCTATTTTATCTATTTATCTATTAATCTATCTATCTTTCTTACTATCTATCTTTATATATATTTGTCTGTCTATCTATCTATTTATCTCTATAACTATCTCTCTATCGATTTGTCTATCAAAATATCTATATATATTTTTATCTATCTAACTAACTACCTATCTATCTATTTATCTATTTAACTATTTATCTATTTATCTGTTTATCTGTCTATCTTTTTATCTATCTGTCTATTTATCTATCTATTTATCTATCTATGTCTCTATCTATAGATCTTTTTATTAAGATATCTATCTATCTATCTATCAAATCTATCTATCAATATATCTATCAATCTATCTATCTATCTCACTACAAAAAAATAACAAATAGCTAGAGAAATTTTCATAGGTATTTGGGCGTATTCCATCTCTAAAATATAATAACGACAAATTATCATTGTAAATAATCTCAAACTAAAATGCTCGTCACAAAATATTAATGAGAAAAAAAAATTTCTAGCTAATCTTTCAACGACAAAAATTCCCTAGCTAATTATATTCTTCCCTTCCTAATTATATTCTTTCCTTCCTAATTTTAATCATAATTAAAAGAAGTAATTAATATTTTTCAACTTAATATATACTCAAAATTCCCTAGCAAAATTAGTGAGGGAAAATTCCCTAGCTATTTTCTTTCCAAAATTATTTTCATAATTTTTTTTTACAAAAAAAATGATTACATTTTTTTTAATTTTAAATTTAATAAAAACATATACTATAAACCATTTTTTATTATTTACAAAAACCAAAAATAGTTTAGAAATAATTATGATATAAAAGTTACATGGTTAAAAAAACATAACATAGATATAAAATCTTTTAAAACTAAATCATCATCTTCATCATTAGGTGGTACATTTGTGCTAGGCTCTCCTATGTGAGTATTCTAATGGAACTCGATGTGCTATCAGTCTCGTAAGGCTGTTAATAGTGACTCCTTATATGTCATCTATTATTTCATTGTTTTCTTGCTTTCTTTCATCTCATCATTCACTTTATTCATTTCCTACATTTCTTCCTTCAAAAAAGTTATCTAAATATTCATTGAACCCTCAACTAGTTGAGAAGTAGCTATCATACGTTCCTCCATGAGTTTCTGTGATAAAATAGAAAATAATAAAATTGTGCTAGATATAAATAAATTAAATATAATATTTTTCATTAAACACTTAACTTTAAACATTTACTATAGTAGTCTAATAGTGATGGAACCACCAAAGTAGTGGCCACTTTCATAACAACTATATAGTTTTTAATCACTTGATTCTACATGAAAAATCACTTTCTTTGATACATATAAAAAAAGAACCCAATGAACACAGCCCACATGTTGCACACACTACACCATGGCTGCATCAAACTTACACATGGTGCACGTCCAGTACATAAACCACATATCCACGTTCACTATACCACGCACACACTATGCACTTCCACATGGTTATGCACCACATCTGTGCATCAATGGCACCACATCTCATGGCATCACAGCCAACTAGACCATGCACCCACTAACACTAAGACACATCCCAGCACATGTACATCACACACCATCACTGGCATTGGCACTTTGTGTGCCATGGCGCATGGACCATCTATGCAGTTATGAAATGATGTGGCAGACAATCATTCTTTCAAAATGATAAAAAGAAATTAATCAAATAGTTGGACATTCATACCCATTGTTTTTGTTTACTTCCTCCATATACACAGTGTCTCTGTTCTTTGCCTTATATTCAAGAAGGATGACAGTAGTATCAAAGGTTCTGATTGTGATGGAGTTGAATCAGCCTTTTTGTCTCCCATGATGGTTCAATATTCCATGATTATATAATGACCATGGAAGTCAGACAAATTATCAAAAAGAAAACCTTTAATAAAAAACAATTAATGGGAACAAAAATAATTCTTAAAAAAAATAATTATTTATTTTATGAACATTCTATAATAGTTTACACATCAAATTTGCAATGGGATAAAAATAATCAACATTTTACAATTATTATTCCTTTTAAGCTGTGAAATTAAAAAAAGAGGGGGCCATCCTCTTTAATAACTACTACTTTAAAAAAATATGCTTATACTAGTTAAATGAAATCACATATATTTGGCTTATCAGCAGAAAATGCAGCATCACTTTGAATGAGAAGAGGGGACACGACATGTCTAAAATAGGGATCGGAAATTTCATAATAAGATATTACCAACTAACCACCTATTAATAAAGGGTGAACAAGAGCAAAGGAGCCACACAAAAAATAAAAACAATACAATGGATAGAGTAATTCAAATTATTTAGTTTACATTCAAAGTAGCAAGCAACATATACAAATTATATGAAGAATGAGGGAATAGAAAAATAAGCCTGTATGTTGCAACACTAATGGTAAATGAAGTATGAGCAATCAAATTCAAATTAAATAAATTCTTTACTAGAATAATATTATCTTTTTTGGTTTTATTTTTCTCTCCACTCTTTTTCTTTCTTTCTCTCTCCCCAATGCACACAAAGCCCTAATGGATTCCTATGAGTTATGACATCAAGCTTATATGATATCACAACATGAATAAAGGCAAAGTAAGAGTTGTGCAAAGTGTTTGGGTGGAGCACAAATTCTACCAGTGTCAATAAGTGTTTTTGCTAGTGGTATTGCCATCAATTTCAAGAAGGTTTTTACAACATCATTTTATTCTTTCAGAAAAGAGATTTTGGTTCGCCAAAATTAAAATAATAATTTTTTATGTAGACAATTTTTATTTTAAAAAACTCACAAATTCAATATTATTTATGTTTTTATGTAGTATTCATCATAATTGCTATTATATATTTAACATTATTAAGAAAACATCATCTCAACATTTAAACAAAAAAATAGTGCCACAATTTTCATCATGAGATACAATATATAAATACATACCTAGATATCATCTAATAGTCCCAAAAAACAAGAGGTATGAGTCTTCCAAAAGATTAAAAGACTTGATAATCTCAATCTAAATATATTAGACAAAGATATTATAATTGATTCTTTCAGAAATAGGAGAATCATAAGAAATTTTTTAAATAGCTTCATGTAACCAAAATAAATATCACTTATATCATTAATATAGTTAATTAATATAGATTCTCTCATATAAATTCATATGTACATAATTTTTTGAATTCTCAAATATTAAAATACAACTCCAAAATGGTTATTATATGATTTTTGCATTCTATTATAATTTCTCACAAATAATATGTATATCAACTAGACATGAGAAACACATTTCTCTCTGATAATCTTAAGAATAAAATTTATGTACAACAACCAACTTTTTTTACTATTTCAATGAATGCATGTATGATGTGTAGATATTATAAATCTTATATACAAATACTAAACTTAGAATATAATTATTTCAATGTTTCAATATTTTATAAATGCTATAATAAAGTATCACTCAGGTCTAATTCCTTCCTCCATATAGACTATAATGACACTTATTCTAAAAGAAAATAAAAAATTCAACTTATTATATTATGAATATACTAAAAATATACAATAAATGTACACCATCAACTACATTTGTTATTAGTGAGGGTTCATTTCATATGTCAAGGCAATCTTAGACTAAATATTCTAAATCAAAAAGAACAATTTAATCCAAATACATATGTTTTTGTAATGATCTTAATGATGCTAGAAAATCCAAATTAGATAATACGTTAAATTTTTCATAGTATAATCCTTTAATCATTACTAAGCAGATTTCTTCAAGTCAGCTAGTCTTGAAAAAAATATTTCCTTGCTTAGACAACATGATGAATTTGTTGGCTTGATGATTTGAGATGAGACATTGTTAGTAAATCTGCTTCCAAGGTTTGTAATTTTATAGATTTAGAAGAAGAAGAAAATAGAAAAATGATATATCTACAAACCACAATCCAGAAACACATAAAATAATATGGTTCACTAGTCGTTCAGCATGACTAGCTAAATCCACTAGATTAATACTTATGTGTTTACAGATTATAAAAAAAATAATGTCTTACAGATGCAGCAATCGCGAAAAAAAATATCATACAGAGAGAGAAGACAAAAATGAATAGTTCAGCATTAAATTGGGAGTAGCAAAAAATATAAATAAAAAATCAATTTATGTTAAACAATTTCTCAATATCAATAATGGTGTGGGTCGAATCAATTAGGTGGATCGGGTTATGCTCAAAAATTTTCTTGGGCCCACTGACCGAACAGCAACCATTTTTAATGTGCTATTGCTGAATTTCCAACCTTTCAATATTTTATTTCCTTCATTAATAATATATAAATAGAAAACATTTTTTGTTATACAAAGTAGTTTATCAAAACAAACTAAATATACAATTTTCTCTAGTAATATTTTTTATGGTAAAGATGTTGAATTGCATGATAGGGATTTGTCAAGAAAACTTAAAGATGTTTCATGTATAGTTGCAAGTTCAAGCTCATCTTTGGTGAATAATATTGATGTTTCTTCTAACCCAGGATTATCTTCTCATCCTAGAGTTTTAAATTTCTTGTGTCACCATGCCTATTGTATCATATGTTTGTAATCAGGTCCATAAACAATTTAACCCACAATTTGGAAAATTTTCACGTTGTCATATACTTTCATTATTAATTCCTATCATATAAATTGATTCTATTCAGATATTTCTCCATGTAAACCCCTTATGTGCACCAACCTTCCTTCACGAGCAGACATCATTGCCTATAATCTAACTATAATGCACTTCTAGCTCTTTAGGATCTTCTCTTGAACACCCAAAATTTATTTGAGAACATCATAGGATGCTCTTATTATCGCCGACACAATTATTGTTTTAATTATAATTAGTTTATTATGTTAAAAGTGAATATTCTTTGATTCTAGTTCAAATTAATTTGATTATTTTACCTTTTGATATTTTTAACTTTCACACCCCATTATAAAAAAGATATTGAAATTTGTTATTGGAGTTAATTATTGAAAATTTGGAGTTTTTTACTTTTATTTTCCTTCTTGATAGGAGCACCCAACTCATGTAGGTCGCCCAAATGAACTTGCCTCCTATATAAGGGGTTTTTATGAGTTAATATGTATATAAGAGTTACTGAAATTTGATTTATGTTATTTCAGTTTGTGTTCAAGTAAATTTTATAATTTCTGCATCTCTTTTTATAAAAGTGTCAATGTCAAAATATGGCTTGTAAGTGGAACCTATGACAGACCAATAAGACACACTAGATTAAATTTCATCTAAACCAGTAGGCTTTGAAAAATTATCATCAATACTTCAAGGAGGAGTAGATCCACTTGTGGTCTCCCCTTTAGCACTTTATATAAAATTCTTTACAAATATTATTTTGGTAAATTGAAAGGAAATCTAAGTTATATCTCTAACAGTTATATCTGATAAGTCTCACATACGAGACTCAGCTTACTTGGATCAAGTCACTTATCATTGCACCAAGACTTTAAAAATATCACACGTCTCAATATTATTCTAATATATACATTCAACACAAAGATTTCCTAAGTTATCCACTACTAAAAATAACAAGAATACCGACCAACCTACCGCCCAATAAAATAGGACGATAATTACCGACAAAAACACGATCATTAAGAGACCAAAAAGGGATTTCAGAAAAAAAACTATTTCCGACCATATTTCCGACCAAAGACCGACCATATTTATTGACCAAATATTTTTGGTCAGAAATTAGTCTGTAAATTAGTAGGGAATTAGCGAATAAAAATTATCGATAAATTACTAACCATTTAATGACCAAAAATATATTACAATGAAAAATGGTCGGTAAAGTGGCTTTTCAAAATATTTATAACTACTTAATTATCGACTAAACAACCGACCTAAAAAATAAGTCAATAATTACTGACCAAATCACGACTATATGGAGACCAAAAAGGGGTTTCAAAAAAAATATTTTTAACAATATTTCCTACCAAAGACCAACTATATTTACTGACCATATTTACAGACCAAATATATTTGGTCGGAAATTGATCTCAAAATTAGTTGGGAATTAGCAAATAAAAATTACAGACCATTTAAAGACAAAAAATATATTACCATGAAAAATGGTCGGTAAAGTAGCTTTCTAAAATATTTATAACTTTTTAATTACTGACCAAACTACCGACATAAATTTTGGTCGGTAATTTCTAGGTTAAATTTTTTGATTAAAAAAAAATTTGCTAAGTCATTAACAATTAACAAACTTCCCCTCTTTCATTTTTCGAAGCAGAAGTGATGCGATACATGGAAGAAACTGAGAAATTCTATAGTTTCTTTTGAATCCATGTAAGTTTTTCATTGTTCTTCTCCTTCAGAATGCTATATACATATCTTCATCTCTCTGAATTTTATTAGCATTATCGAATTTTCATTTTTTCAAAATAATCGAGTATTAGTTTTCTTTAATTCTCCCCCGATTTTATTTTTTTTTGCTTCTATTTTCATTTAATCGATATGATTTTGACTCTACTCCATTCATGAAACTTTAAATTGTCAGTGTAATCTTTATTCTTCTACCGTTTAAATTTTTAGTGTTTTATTGATTTCAAATACAATATGTTTGCATTTTGTTCTATCCTTCTATAGCTGAAGAAAATATATAATGCATGATATTTTCTGCTCCTGTAACTTAAGAAAAATTAAACTTAATGTTAATGGGTTATATTTTTGTTATCTCTGAATAAATTATAAGCATGTAACAATATATATAAAGTTTTATAAAATTATATAATCGTATGACATTATATATAAATATCTATACTTTAATTTATATAAATGTATTACATTATATATAAACACTTATATGTTTATACTAACATATAATGTTAAATATAAATATTTATACATACGTATTAATGTTTGTAAATATCTATACAACATTTACATAAAACTATCCATTTATAATTTTTTTTATATAACAATTATGGAACATTAAATGATTATACAATTTTCTAAATTTTTATATTACATATTAATTTTTATATAAATATAGAATATTTATAATGTTTATATAAATGTGATACAAATACTATATAATATTTATAAAAGTGTTACATATATATAATTATATTTAAGTAACATTTATAAAAATATTTAAATCACAAATATTATATATAAACACGTGTTTAATTATATAATCATATGACATTATATATAAAAGTATTTATATTTATATTTATAATTAAGTAAACTATTATTATTATTATATTTATAACTATACATAACTAATTTTTAACTATATAATAAAGTATAACTATATGTATAATTTTATATAACTATATTTCTAAAAAAATATATTATATGTATACTAATATATGACTATATATAATTGTATTTTTACTAAATGTATAACTATCTAAATGTTATATATAAGTATAACTTTAATTACATATATATTTATAACTATATGTGTATAACTATATATAAATATTTGTATAACTATGTAACACTCTATATAATTAAATATAATAATATTTGTAACTATATATACATTTATGTATTCATATAATTAAATCAAAATATTTGTTTATAACTTTGTATATATTTATGTGTAACTACTTATACCTACTTGTATGCATATATCTATATATAACTATATGTTAAATTATATATAACTATTTATAATTATATATATTATATGTATAATAATATATAACTATAAATAATGGTATCTTACTATATGTATAAATATAAAAGTTTGATGCATAATTATAATTAAATATTAAATTTATAGCTTATATTTAATATATATTTGTATATAAAAAAGTATTTTACTATAACTATACCTATACATAACTATATGTATAAATATATAAAATTAAATGAAAACATATTTATATCTATATGTATAAATATAAGTATAACTAAATGTGTAATAATATGTATAACCACATGTAACTATATTTATAATTACTGTATAACAACATACAACATCATGTTTAACTAAATGTGTATAACTATTTATTTATATTTGTATAACTATATATAACTCTATATAATTAAATATAACTATATTTATAACTATGTATACATATATGTATACATAAATGTAAATCAACATATTTGTTTATAATTTTGTATACATTTATGTATAACTACTTATCACTACGTGTATTAATATATCTATATATAACTTTTTTTTAATTATATATAACTATTTATAACTATATATTATTATATGAATAATAATATATAACTATAAATAATTGTATCTTACTATATGTATAACTATAAAAGCTTTATACATAATAATATTTAAATATATACTTTACAACTTATATTTACTATATATTTGTATATATTAATATATAAAAAAGTATTCTACTATATATAAACCTATACATAACTATATGTATAAATATATAAAATTAAATGAACAAATATATAAACCTACATGTATAAATATACGTTTAACTATATGTGTACCTATATGTATAATCACATGTATAAATATATAAAATTAAATGAACAAATATATATTTATAATTACATGTATAACAACATACAACATTATGTTTAACTATATGTGTATACCTATATATAAATATTTGTATAACTATATAAAGTCTATATAATTAAATATAATTATATTTGTAACTATTTATACATCTATGTATACATATATGTAAATCTATATATTTGTTTATAACTTGTATACATTTTTGTATAATTACTAATAATTACTTTTGTGTGTGTGTGTGATATATATATATATAACTATATGTTTAACTATATACAATGATTTATAACTATATTTACTATATGTATAATACCATATAACTATACATATATGTCAAACTATAATAGACCATTCCGGCACAACAAGGCCATGTTTACACCTCTATGTTTGACATTACTCATAAATAACTGTTTAAGTGGTTGATAAATCACAGGAGTTGCTTTTACATATTCTATTGCCTGCTTGCTATTTATTTCTGTTTTGAATTATTTTCATCTTACTGACATTTATTTTTCCTAAGTGTTAGGTGTAATGAGGTATGGGTGATTCTGAAACCTCCTCCACCTTTGATGATACCAACCCATACAATGTGTTAAAGCCTCGAGAGAAAGCCCAACAGCTCAAGACAAGACAAGTATATGGTCTAATAGTCTTTTATGATATAATTAAAAGTTTTACAAACAATTTTCATAGTCTTCTAAGCTACTTCTCATTATATGTTAAGATGCAACGGATGAAAAAATAATTTGTAATTGATTGAAAAACTTTGTTTGGTATTCAGATTAGGCATAATGTGTTATTATTAATAAGTTATAAAAAAAATTTTGTTTTTTTATTATAATTTGCATTTTTTAGAAGAGAAAACGTTCATATATGTATGTATGTATCCATGTATATATGTATCCATGTATGTTTGTATGTATGTATGTATTGAACTTTCATCCTATAAAATTTAAAAGCAAATTTCTTGTGCCTTGTGTTTCCAGGTACACCATAATTTTGAACGAACAAAGAAGATGTTTGCTGCCCTGGGTAATGTGTTTGATCCCTTTTTTTTATGCTTTTACTGAATTCCTAGCTATTATTGTTAATTCTCCATTATGGATTAGGACAAAACCTATTGAAGTCAAAATAACTATTGGATGGGTGGAGGTGGAGGTGGAGGTGGATGTATAGAAGGTTACATATCACGTGTAAAAAACACTTTATCGGAACCAAAATAAATTTTCAATGAACATAAAATTAATTAGAGATAATCATGTTTGTTTACTAAATTGATTTTTTTTGTGACTAGTTATGTAAGATGATCGTGAATGGATGTACAAGGGTCAAATAATCAATGGAATGTTCTCTAATGAATGGGGGGATAAAGTTGATGAATTTGTTGAGCTTGCTCTTAGACATCTTGAGTATATGAATGGTGGTACATATATAAGGTGTCCTTGTACTTTAGTTAAATATCAGATAAGTCCAACATAGGTGTCCAACAATGGTGTATGAATTTGTTGAGTTTGCTTTTAAATGTTGAGACAGTGAAGATGCATTTGTATAGAAATGGTTTTGTTGTGGATTACTATGTTTGGATATACCATGGTAAAAAGCAAGTCCAACAAAGGTGTTCAAGTTTTGTACGGGTGTTAGTAAGTGAAACAAATTAGATGGTCTCGGATAATATGAATCACACTACATACCATAGAATGGTTTGTGATGCTGTGGATCCTGAATTCAACCTAAATGAGGAGCCCAAGGTCGAGGCAAGGAATTTGTATGACATGTTTCGAGCTGGAGACAAACCTATATATGAGAGAAATTCTAAGCATACTCAATTATCTGTGGTCGTGAGGATGTTAGAAATAAAGTGCAGACACAAGTGTCCACGGGCATGGTTTGATGATTGACTAATTTTATTCAAGAATTATTTCTAAGAGATAATCTGATGCCATTGGATTTCTACAGCATGAAGAAGTTAGTTAGAGGCGTGGGATTACTCGTACAGGTCATTCATTATTGTGTGAACAATTGTATGATAAACGAGGGTGATGACAGTGACCTTAAGCATTGTAAAATATGTGGTCATGCTTGGTACAAGTAAAAGGTTAGAAATTCTGGAAATAGATTGTATATACGGAAGTTGAAGGTGCCATATAAGAAGATGCATGATTTTCCAATAACACCTAGGTTGTAGAGATTGTATGCATCAATCACAACATCTAATGAAATGAGGTGGCATTCAGACCATCATATAGAGGATGGTAAGATGTGTCACCCTTTTGATGCCCCTACTTGGAAACATTTTGATAAGTTTTTTCCTGATTTTTCTTCTGATATTTGTAATGTTAGGCTAGGTTTGGTTGATGGTTTTCAGCAGTTTGGTCAATCTGGACAGTTATATTCATTGTGGCCTGTGGTGGTAATGCTGTATAACTTGCCTCCAGACTTATGTTTGATTGAAGAATTTATATTTTTTACTATGTTAGTGTCGGGGCCAATGAATCCAAAGGGGAAGATAGATGTTTTTTTGCATCCATTGATAGCGGAGTTGAAAAGTATTTGGGGTGTTGGGGTTCAAACTTATGATATTTCCAAATGGAAAAACTTTCAGATGCGTGATGCCCTATTATGGACCATAAATGACTTTTTAGCATATTCTATGATGTCTAGGTGGAGTAAAACTGGTATGTTAGCATGTCCACATTCTATGAAAGATTTTGATACTTTTAGATTAATTAAGAGTAAAAATAGTCGTGGTTATACAACCATCAGATGTTTTAGCCCATTAATCATCCATTTCGACATAACACCAAAAACTTCATTAAGAATAGAAAGGTTACTAAACAATTCACGGAGGTTAGATATGGAGATGAAATTTTGTAGGATTTGAATAACATAGGATTGAGGAAAGTGATAGATATTGATGTTGAGGTTGTGAATGCAGCTATATCTAAGATTTGTGGGTGGAATAAAAGTATTTTCTGGGATTTGCCCTACTTGCGTGAACACTTTCTCAGACACAATCTTGATGTTATGCATATCAAGAAGAATGTGTTTGACAATATTTTCAATACAGTATTTACAATTCTAGGGAAAACTAAGGACACATACAAGTCAAGATATGAGTTGAATAAATATTATCATCGTGCTCAATTTGTAAAAAATCTTGTCACCAATAAATACCCTGATGTGCCATTTGTTGTGAATAAATCATAGAAGAATGATGTGTTGGAGTGGGTAGATGTGAACAAACTTAAGATGTCTGGCATGAAGAGTCATGATTATCATGTATTCATGCAAAGGTTGTTACAAATTGCTCTTTGAGAATTTCTACCTAATATAATTTGGGAGCCGATAACTAAGATTTATTTATTCTTCAAGCAATTATCTTCTTCTTCTTTGATTGATGAGGAATTTAAGAAACTGGATGAATAAATTTCTATTATCTTATGAAATCTTGAGAAAATCTTCCCTCTAAGTTTTTTGACTCAATGGAATATCTTCCAGTGCACTTGGCTTATGAAGCTAGGATTACTGGTCCTATCCATTTTCATTAGATGTATCCTCCAAAAAAGTAATATTAATTCACTCAACCAATTTTTTCCTACACACACACACACAAATGACTTGTAATATTCAATAATCTTTTTGTAGATACTTGAGGAAAATAAAACATGCAAAATGAATAAGGCTCAGGTTGATGATTCTATATCAATAGGTTAAATTATGGATGAGGCTGCCAAATTAGCATCATTATATTTCAAAGAAGGAGATCCAACTCTTCCACTTACGGAAAAGCAAAATGAGATTTTTCTTATTGACATTGTGGATAATGATATGTTTGAAATTTTTAAGCCTTGGGTAAAGAAATTGGTGCTTAAGGAAAATGGTATCTAGTAGACAATGAATACACTACAGCACTTCTATATGTCCTAATGAATTTTCCAGAGGTTCAATCATTCATAAAGTAAGTATTACCTAAAAGTCAAATGAGATCAATTTACCATTATAATTTATTATTTCCTATCAATGTATCCATTATTTCTAAATTATTATTTTTTGTCAATTTGTTACAGATAAACATAAATAGTTTCTAAACATGAATGAAGAAGCTATCAATGCAATAACGAAGCAAGAATTTCCATCATTGTTTGAAAAAAAGGTATGTTTACTTAAAATGAAAATCACAAAATAATTATATTGTTCTAATAAAAATTTATAATTGTAATCTCAACAATCCATTGATTTTTGATTGTAGGTTCATAATAATGAAAATAAAATTTTTAATCTTTATCTTTGAAGTATAGCACGAGGTCCTCTAAGATAGGTTAGAACTTATAATGCTTACTATGTGAATAGTTTTAAATTTTACACTAAATTGTATAGTAGTTATCAGGCAACATATAATATGGGGGTATGCATTAAAGGATCTGTATACAATAAAATTGAATATGACTATTATGGGACTCTGGTCAAAGTGATCGAGTTAGAATTTGAAGACCTTCCTATTAAATTAACTATTCAAATGTGAATGATTCGATCCAACACCACATGTTAGTAGTGTTGTCCATCCTTGATATTAACGTGTTGATGTGCACAATAAAAAATGATTCAATATGTATGAATATTTTGTATTACTAGTACAAGCATCACAGGTTTATTATTGTGAATATCCGGGTCGGACCCATCCTAGAGAGGATTGGAAAGCTGTGTGCAAGATAAAAGAAAGGGTTCAAATTGACATTTTCACATCACCAAGAACTAATGTCATAGAACCAGCTTTTCAAAATGATTACAATGATGTTATAATCTAAGCTGTGGTGGGGAATAAAGATGTACTTTTAGTCACATCTTCTGAGATGGATATAAGTGGGAATTTAGATGTTGATGAATATTTAATTGATAATGAGAAAGAAATGAGTGATGAAGAGAAGTTTGAAAATGATGTTACTACATTTGAAGAGGGAGATGAACTAGATTTGAATGATTCTGATGAGAATGAGTAGACTATGAGTTTTATGTTATTTTAATCATTAATAATTTTTGTTTATGTTAATTGCCTTATGTATTTTACTTGAAGCTTACTAATCAATAATATGTTGTTTATTATTTTTAATAGATATGGCACGTGGACGAGGTAGAGGCAGCACGTTGCAAGGTCATGCCAGTTCTGGTATAGGTAGCAAGGCATCATGTATGCCCAAACTAGGTAGAAGTTCATGGGTGGATGAGATGCCACAGTAGATAGAAAAGGTTTTGAATGTACCATAGCACTAGCATCAGTAGACTGATCCACATAATGCTCCTGAGATTTTGATGAATGATCAAGAGAAGTGGGAGGGAGAGGAGAGCAAGGATAGAGATATTGGAGAGTCTTCCTCAGAGCACCCTACAGACGAGACTCTCGCTATTGCTTAGTTTGATTCGACAATTGATAATCTGTAAGATATAAAACTTAACTAATGATTTATTAAATTATTAATTTATTTCTAACTTGTTATTAAATTTTAGGTTACATGACAAAGTTAGTGTTTCTGCTTCCATTTCTAGAGTTTTGAGGACAATTTTTATGAAGTCCTTTAAACCTTATGGACATAATTGGAAGTCACTGACACATAGAGACCAATTAATAATTTGGAGAGAATTTAAGGTACATATTACTACCTAACATTTTTTACATATTTTATTTATTCTTTTGTTCACTGATTAAAAATGTTTTAATTATAATTGCAAAAAGTTTATAGGTGGATACATCCAAAGGAGGCAATCAAAAGAGTGTTCTACAAACAAGCTGCCAGTCGGTATAAAGACACCATGTACGAGGTCAAAAATAAATGGTCAAAGAAGAAAGAACAAGTTTTGAGTGTCCCATATCATATTTTTAAGGAGTGGCGGAGAAGATGGGAAGATCTTGATTATAGGAAGAGGCTTGATAAACATAGTGGCAATCATTGCTCATAGCTGGCTGGGGAGGGTACTAGCATGTCAACACACACTTTTGGATCTTGCTCTATGCATGAGCATGAATGAGCATTGCTATTATTTCTAATTTATACTTTTTATGTTTATTACTTTATGAATTATGTTCAATTATGCCTAATTTTCATTTGTCATAAAAATTTTTTTTTTCAATAGAATTAACGTATGTATTGTGTGTCATAAAAGACATGCAAGGAGGTTAAGAAGTTTAGTGCTCCTCACTTATTCAAATACACGCACATGAAGGCTCATGATGATCAGCCTTTTGTTGATTAGAGATCTCATACAGTAAATGTAAGTTTCATTAAAAAATATATCTTTTCTCTTTTTTTTGAATATAAATTTAAATACATATCATACATGTTTATTAGGCGAGATATGAGGAAATGTTAGCTGCTACGAGTTAAGTGTATTCTAGTCTACTTAAGGTTCATGTGATGGTGCAATAAGTAGTTCTCATTAATCAGTTCCATCAGTTGATACGAATTAGATTTGGTATGCAGCTGTTGATGGCAAAGAGAAGATGTCCCTCTATGGCGTCGGTTCATCGATATCATCATTCTACTCGCATTGGCAACCAGATAATGAAGCTACATTTTCAAGACCAGATTCGAATTTGTTCTTGATGATGGAGAAATTTCAAGACGTGATGCGAAATGATATACAGTATTAGTTGGCTGATACCGAGCGATGCATGATTGACTATGAGGATGATAGGGATGAGATGTGTCTGCATTTTGACTTGCTTACAAAGAAGTTTTAGGATGGAGGACTGCAATTCAACACTGATGATCTACCTCAAATTATTTGGCGTAATGCTCTAGCTACAACATCTACTCCATCACCTATAGTAGCACATGCAGCAATGGCATCAGGAATAGCAGCAGTAGATAGCTCAACCCCAGTACCCGACATCTCACCATGCAAAACAAATATGTCTCAGCATAACGATTATGAAACTAGGTAGGTAAATCGTCAGTAATTGGTTTGCCGTCCAAAAAACAGCTAATTACTGACCAAATAATTGGTCTATAATTTAGTAAATTTTAGTAGAGATCACACATCTTAGTATTATTCTTGCTTAGATACATTTAACTTTAAAATTCTTATAAAATCCAATATATTAGAATTTATATAATCATACATTAAGTCATAAAGAATAAATACACATAAAAAATATAGCTTACAATATACACACATAATTCTCACTACTTAAAAGCACTCATATAAAACATTAAATAATTATAAAAAATGATAAATTATATAATAATGGAGAAATATTGTTAGTTTCTTAAATATTGGATCATTTAAATCTCATAATGATTATAGTTTGCATATTAGTTTCAAAAGTTACATATAAAATTAGATCATTTAAATCCCAAAAGATATCTTGAATCATTGGGTGATTTCAGAATTTCCAAGACATACAAAGGAGAATGTCCCACATCCTTTTTAAACTTATAAATTTCTTCAAAGGTCCCAAATAATCTGTAGCATCTCTCCACAGACCAAAATTTTTATAATTTATTGTGTTTTTAAGATATATGTCAGCACCTTTTGTGCATTCATGATATGTTTCTTTTATTTTCAGATATTCTTTATGAGGTTCCAAATGAAACACACCCATGGAATCCACATATAAACCATTTATATTCTGAATTTGAATATTGAGGGTTTGTGCATAGCCAGAACCATGGGTCCCTCACTGTTAGAATGGAGCCACTAATGAATCATTTTTTCATGAGTTAGTCTATTAGTGAAGAAAATCATCATGAATGGTTCTCTTTAACATCCAGCATCCATTGCCAACAATTTCTTAGAAATGGAATTATGCGCCAAAAACTCATTGATTTAAGAAGCATATTAGCTCCTTGATAATTTTCTTTTAAAATTTATATGGCAATGCCCCATTGAAGAAAGTAATGTATCATCAAAAAATGAAAGAAATAGATGAGTTGATGATAAATAAAAATCTTTGGAACACATTGAAATGTAAATACATTGTTCGCCAAACAGCAACAACATTACATGTTCTTAATTAAGCCTCTTAGAGTCCACAAGTCACCCATTATTGTCCCCCACCACTATCAAAGTAACAAACAGCAACAAAGTAACAAAGAATATGAATATAATACTTACCCAAAATAAATCTTACAATATTTCACTCTACCATATTGATGGTTCAACTGAGTTTTATCCTCAATAAAACATCGAGACAAAATCTCATCGTAGTGATGTAAATATGTCTAGGAGAACACAGTATCAAAAATAATAATGAAAATATAAAGTTAACCCAAGATATTGATTTTTTACCATCAGCTTGTTGAGGTATGTAAGTTCCATTCAAATATACTCAACCCATAGATCTGAATTTGAGCAGATTTTTAAACCATTGTGCATAAGAACCCTATCAGTTGTAGCATTTAAGTTATGATTAAATTCCCAAGTTGCAGCATAAATCCAAACTTCAAGAACCTTTGGATGAAATTGAATTGCTTGAGCTAGTACCTACATGAATTAAAATAAATGGATTAACCTAAAGAGGTCTAGAGCTCAATCATAAAAGTAACCTAATATAGCTATATTCAACGATAATAATGTGTCTATGCTCAGAAATGTCAATATTTTATAGATCGATGCAATAGTAAGATATGTTGGCATGCTCTACAACTTGATTAATTCAAGTGAAATGGATCGAAGAATGATACAAGAGATAGGGATGCTGATAAAAACATGAACATTTGTGAGACTGAAATAATCGATAACATGATATGATATGGAATGGAAAATCTTTTGCATTAAAACCCTAAAAATTGATTAACAAAAAGAAGAACAATACTTTCATCATCAATATTTTACATGAGACCTTGTTTGTGGTGCTCCTATAAGTTGGTTTTCATGCTTACCAAAGCGAAGATGGTTCAACGAGATGAAGTTATAGAGATTATGAAGAGGGTTCCATTTGGATGAAAAAACATGTGCGATTAATCATGGATTCATGGTATAGATAAAGTGCCTGATATACACACGCATGAATGGATAAGTGAATGTTGGAGATGATATGGAAAAGCTATGAATCTCCTGCAACCAAGGATGGGATGATGGTGTTCTAGTTTAGGTTTTAACTATTCTACACTGTATGTTGTGTTTTTCTGAAATCACATCGGATTTCTAAAATGGCGTCGAATTTTTGAAATCACAACAGCATTAACTCTTCATATTTGGGTTTGTAAAAAAAATTAAATTTAGCTATAAATTACCAAGGGAAAATCTGTCTCTAAAGTTGTTAAATTTTCATATTATTTTACTTTAAAATAACATTTTATTTCATATAACCTTAATTAAATTATAAAAATATATAACCCTACAAAATTTAAAATATTTCATATTTTTAATAATTTATGGATAAATCTAAAATATTATTTTATAAATAAAAAAATGTTATGAAATTATAAAAAAGTATTTCATAAATAAACATATATATATATATATATATATATGGTTATACTTTTTTAGGAATTTAATATATTTTTATGAATATAATATGAAATAAATTTGTAGGCATAAAAATTCATATTATATGATATAATTTATAATTTATAAAAATCCTAAAATAACATAAAGTGAGAAGATTATAAAAAATATATATATTTATTATTTTAATAAGAACATAATATAAAAACCTAATATTAAATATTCTACTCAAAGGTTTAACTCTTATAAATTTTAGTAGTGCAAAAATAAAACTTGAATTCAAATCTATGCAGGGTCAGATTGGTAGTACTCTTCAAAAGTGTTTATAGAGCTAAAAATAATTTTAAGTGTTTTCAGGACAAAAAAATATCATTAGTAATATTTTTAAAAACTCTTTTGAAACCATAAAAAACATTTGAAGTATTCTTTTAATAAGCACCTCGAAAATCTTTTTTATAAATCATCAAAAGTTTTTGGATATAATATAGGTGTCAAATGGGCTAGGTGGCTAAGGCATGGCCCAAAGTTTGACGCAATTCAGTCATGCCTGCCCCAACGTGGCACGCTGCAATGTGATGCCCGGGCCCATGCTGGGTTGACCCTCTGCATGAATCATGTCATGCCATGCCTAGGGATTTTGGCCCATGTGTCATGCCAAGCATGGCATGGGTGCCTGGAACTTGGGCATGGCAGGGGGGACAATGGGGTGATGCACAATGGGCAATGGCTCAACAAGCCCAATGGTCGATGGTGATGTGGCGACATGCCCCTTGAAACCTTAATTTTTTTAAAAAAGACCTGCCCTGAGTCAAATCAACCCATCCAACCCAACCAACACAGTCTAAACCATTCGAACTTGGGCAGATTCCAAGCCACAAGTAGTGTCTGGCCCGAACCACCATGTCAGGCATGTCATGACAGGAACATCAAGCTAGCCCAGAGGGGCCATAAAAAAATGGGAAGGCCCGGCCTAGCCCTTTTGAAACCTCTAAGATGTAATTAAAACATCTATTCATTTATACTTAAATATCAATTTATTTTATTTAAAATTTTTGAAAAATATGAATTTTTATTTAAATTCAAATAATTCAAATTTTTGAAAATATTCTTTTTAAAGATTTATATAATCATAAAAGTAATTCTTTTAAGTTTTATTAAAATAAATATTTATTTTTTTATTCATTAAGTCACATTTTTTGTAAAATTTTTTATCATACAAATAATTATTTTAGGTTTTTATTAATACAAATGTTTATGTATGTTCATTTATTACTGCAAATATTTTAAAAAATATTTATAATTATAGAATTAATTTTTAATGAATATATTAATAAGTATATTTATATATCATAATTAAATAATATAGTAATGTTTTGTATTATTTTTTAAAATCTTCTAAAAATTAAAATATTTATCTTAGTCTTTATTAATATAAATTTTTATTCGTATTTAGATATTTTTTAATTATTTAATTATAATATTTTATTTTTATAATTATATAAGGAGAAGGTGTCTTTCGAAGATTCCTTATCCAAAGACCATGATAGACCTTTCATATATAAAATTATAAAAAATCTTAAAATAAATAATATATAAAGAAAATAATTCCATATAGATTAATCCCGAGCTAAATAGCTAGGGAAGAATGCCTAGCTAAATGGATATATTTTGTGATAATTATAATTTAAGGACTAATCGCTTACTATTAATATATAATAATAAAAAAAATTTCCAGATAACTATTTAGAGAGAAATTTTTTCTAAAGCTAATTTGTTAGAAAAAATTCTTCTCTAAAGTTGTTGCTAAATTTGGTGCCGATCTTTGTGCCAAAATTTACGACAATATTAGCAAGGGACAAGTTTCCATCAAAAATATCCTTATGTAATCAGTCACAAATATAATGCAAATTTTTCATTTAATTTAAAATCATACATCTATTGTTATACACTAGCTAATCCCTGACAAATTAGCTAGGGATAATCTTTCTAGATAAATTTTTGTAGCTAAATAGATAATTTTTGTTGTGTCTATCTATCTATCTATTTATCTATCTATATGTCTATATATTTGTCTATCAATCAATCTATCAAAATATATATCTATTTGTCTAGCTAACTATCTATCTTTTTAAATTTCAATATATCTATTAGTCTATCTATATATCT
>JAREIK010000435.1:50000-71305 GCA_029783825.1 Sapria himalayana
ATCTATTTGTCTATTTATCAATCTTTCTATCTGTTTAACTATCTATTGATCAATCAATCTATCTATCAATCTATATGTCTCTCTATTATCTATCTATCTGTCTATCTATCTAACTAATAATCTCTTGATCTACCTACCTATTTATCTCTCTATCTATTTATATATCTCTTTATCTATTTATCAATCAATCTATTTTTCTATCAATGTGTCTATCAATCTTTCTATTATTTAATCTATCTATCAATGTATCATTATATCTATCAGTAGGTCTATGAATCTTTCTATCTATCTGTCAATAAATCTCTCTATCAATTTGTCTATTTATCTATCTCTCTTTCTTTCTTTTTATTTGTCAATCTATTCGTCTATCAATCATTCTATCTATTTATTTTGTGTGTGTGTGTGTATTTGTCTATCTGTTTCTCAATATATCTATGGAATAAACATTCTATCTATTTTTCTAATAATCTAATTTTCTAACTATCTATTTTACTATCTATCTATCTATCTACCTATTTATTTATCTTTCTCTCAATCTTTCTTTTTATCTATCTATTAATTTGTATGTCAATGTATTTATCAATATGTTTATCAATTTGTCTATCAATCTGTCTATCAATCTATCAATCTGCTTATCAATTTGTCTATCGATTTTTATAAAAATCTGTGTATCTATTTATCTATCAAATTATAAATCTATATGTCTATCTATCTATCTATATCATTATTAATTTAAATATCTATCTATCTATTTATAAGTCTGTCTATCTACTTGTATATCTATCTTTATTATCATCTATCTATCTATCTATCTATATTTATATTTATCTATCTGTCTGTCTATCTATTTGTCTAACTATCTATCTACCTATTTATATGTCTATCTATCTATTGATCTATCTGTCTAGTTATCTATCTATCTATTCATCTATATGTCTATCTATTTATATATCTATCTATCTATCTATCTCTCTATCTGTCTAATTATATATCTATCTGTATGTCTATCTATCTATCTTTCTATATACATATACACACACACACACACACACACACATATATATATATATATATCTATTTGTCTATCTATCTTTTATCTACCTATATATATATATATATATATCTCTATCTATCTGTCTGTGTATCTATCTCTCTATCTATCTATTTATCTAAATATTTGTTTATCTATCTTTCTATCAACATATCTATCTATCTATATATCTATTTCTCTATCTATCTATCAATCTCTCTATCTAATTGCCTATCTATATGTCAATTTATCTATCTATGTATCTATTTTAATATCTATCTATCAATCTATTTATCTATTTTATCTATCTTTCTATTGATCTATCTATTTTTCTATCTATTTGCCAATATATTAGTATATCTATATGTCTATCTATCTGTCTATCTATCTGTCTATCTATCTATCTATCTATCTATTAGTCTATCTATTTGTTTGTTTATCTGTCTATCTATATGTATATTAATATGTTTATCTATTTATCTAAATTTTTATTTATCTATTTGTCAATCTATCTTTCTATATATATATATCTATCTACCTATCTTTCTATCTATATAGTATCTACCTATTTTCTATCTGTCTATTTATCTATCAATTTATCTTTCTATCTATATATTTGTGTATCTATTTGTGTATATATATATATATATATATATATATATATATATATATATATATATATATATTTATCTATCTATCTATATATCTGTCTATCTATCTATCTATGTATCTGTCTATCTATCTTTCTATTTATATATTTATTTTTCTATCTATAATTCTCTCTATATATATGTCTATCTATTTGACTATCTGTCTGTCTATCAATCCATCTATCTATCTGTCAAATAATATCTCAATCTATTTGCCTATCAATCTATCTATCTATCTTTTTTTCTATCAAACACTATCTCTCTTTCAATCAGTCAATCAATATGTCTATACATCTATCTTTCAACCTGTCTATCAATCTTTATATCAATCTTTTTATATATATATATATATATGTCTATCTATTTGTTTATCAATCTATCAATCAATCTATTTATACATCTATGTATTTTTCTTTCTATCCCCATATATATTTGTCTATCTATCTTTCTATCGATATATTTTTATATTTATCTATCTACTTTCTATCTATTTATTTATCTATCTATCTTTTTATTTGTCTATATATCTGTTTATTTATCTATATATATATATATATATATATATATATATATATCAATCTCTCTATTTGTCTATCTATCTTACTATCTACATATCTATCTATCTATTTCTCTATCTATTAATCTATCTATCTAATTTCATATCTATATGTCAATCTTTCTATCTATCTATCTATATATCTATTTTTCAATCTTTCTATCTATCTATTATATTTGTATATCTATCTATATATCTATCTATCTATTTTTTATCTTTCTGTCTATATATTTGTCTTTTATAAATCTATTTTTGTCTTTATCTATCTATATAGCAATCAATCTATTTATTTATTTGTCTATCTTTCTATCTATATGTATATTAATTTTCTCTCTATATATCTAATAATATTTTTATATTCTATTTGTAAATCTTTTGGTCTATCTACGTATATATCTATCTATCTTTCTATCTATGTATCTTTTTGTGTATTTATCTTTCTATCTATCTATTTGTGTATCTCTATGTCAATCAATCTATCTATCTTTCTATCTATCTGTCTATCTATTAATCAATCAAAATATCTTTCATTCTATAAATCTATCTAACTATAAGTCTATCAAACTATTTATCAATCTATCAATCAATCTGTCTATCAATCTATCAATCAATCAATCTATATATATATCTTTTTTTCTCTAAATTTGTCTGCCTATCAATTTGTCTGTCTATATATTTATTGGTCAATCTTCTTGGCTGTCTATCTTTCTGTCAATGTGTTTATCTATGTATCTATCTATCTATTTACTTATATATCTTTTTATCTATTTATCTATATGTATATCTATTTATGAATCTATCTATTTGTCAATCAATCAATCTATAACACTACAAGAAAATATCAATTTAGCTAGGGAATTTTAGCTAGGGATCAAACCCTAGCTAAATTGCAAGGGATTAGTTAGGGAATAGCAATGGATTGATGATTTTTTTATGAAAAAAAATAGCAACGGATTAACGATGGATTAGCGAGGAAAAATTATTTGAAAATTCCGCTAAAGAAAAGTGGGGGATATAGCGACGGATTTAGTGACAAATTAGTGATCGAAAATTATTGTAAATTTCACTCAAGAAAAGCATGGATTTTAGCAAAGAATTTAGCGACGGGATATCCCTTGCTAATAAAACACTTTTTTAGCGATGAATTTAGTGACGAAATATCTCTTGCTAATAAAATCTTTGATTTAGTGATGGATTTAGTGACGTAATTTTTCTTGCTAATAAAATCCTTGATTTAGTGATGGATTTCACGATGGATATTCCCTTGCTAATAAAATTCATGATTTAGCCATGGTTTTATCGACAAATATTCCATTGCTAATAAAATCCATGATTTATCGATGGATTTAGCGATGGATTTTTCCTTCCTAATAAAATACATGATTTAGTAATAGATTTAGCGGCAGTGTTTCCCTTGTTAATAAAATCTATGATTTAGCGATGGATTTTCCCTTGCAAATAAAATCTTTGATTTAGCGACAGATTTATCGATGAATTCTCCCTTGCTAATAAAATCCTTGATTTAGCAATGGATTTTCCCTTGCTAATAAAATCATTGATTTAGCGACAGATTTAGCAATGGATTTTCCCTTGCTAATAAAATACTTGATTTAGCGACATATTTTCCATTGCTAATATAATTCTTGATTTAGCGATGGATTTATGTTTTGGAGTAATCCCCTAGAAATATTTTAAAATATGAAACTAATATTTTAAGATTTGAAAAAAAAGAACCGAACTATAAATAAATTCTAAACCATTGCACTCGAATTCATAAATCCTAAACTACCCTCGCCCCTCTCTCATGCCCCTCACCCTCGTTCACTCCCCTGCCCCTCACCCTTGTCCTTTCCCCTGCCCCTCACCCTTGTCCTTTCCCCTGCCCCTCACCCGTTACCATTTGCTCCTCGTCCTCGCCCTTGCCCCTCACCCGTCACCTCTCGCCCCTCTTCCCTCGCCTCTCTTCCCTTGCCCCTCTTCCCTCACCTCTTTCCCCTCGCCCCTCTATATGAACTCCATCAAGATCCATGGTGGAGCTCCATTGAGCTCCGTCGTGGAGCTATTGGAGAGGGACGAGGGGCAAGTGCGAGGGGTAGTAGAGACGGGTGAGGGTAGTTTATGACTATGAATTCAAGTGTCTAGATTTATTATTTTTTTATGTTTGGTGTGTTTTTTTTTAATATTAAAAGATCAGTTTAAATTTTTTAAATATTTCAGGGGATACCCCAAAATATAATTCCACCTTAAAATAATAACATTTATGAATCTTTAAAATAACACAAACTTATTAATGACTCATCTCTTAACAACATAGTTCACTCGATCATCTTCTAAATCAATTTCATATCATTGGATGTGAATGACTCATTTCAAGGATGAATCGTTAGTTACCCATTTCTTTGATTGAGCAAGCTTCTCTGCCCAAGTTACTGCTTATAGAATTCAGTTCATTCGCATACTTCATTATTTATTTTGAGTATTCAAGTTGAAATATCATTTTTAGTATTCAAGCCGAAAGGTTCATTTTTAGTATTCAAGCCGAAAGGTTCATTTTTAGTATTCAAGCCGAAAGGTTCATTTTAAGTATTTAAGTCTGAAGCTTTGTTTTAAGTATTCAAGTCGAAAGGTTCATTTTTACTATTCAAGTTCACCAAATCTTACACTCAAGGTGTAGCTTAGCATTTTTCTGACGTTTAAAATCATTTTGTTCCATAAATTTCATTATCAATTTCAATTTTCATTGGGCTACGTTTTCCCCATAGTTTCACAATCTGCACAATTTTTTAAATCATATCTATATATGATTGTTTATGAACTGTGATTTTCATTGCATCTTATTTTGTCCCATCTGAAAAACTTGTTATTCCATTTTCTTTGTAAAGAATCTCTTAATTCTATGTAATGATTGTTTTCATTTAAACTTTGATTGTTAAATGATTTTGTTGAAGTTTGTAATCAGTTCAAGAATAGTTGATTGATTTAGTTCTGATGATTGATTTTTTTACTAGTCATCCTGACTTTTCCCTATTAGATTATGATTAAAGTTATCTATTTATGGAAAATTTAATTTTTGATAGATTTTATTTGGTTTATTTTTAGATAATTATTTAAATGATTCTTCAAAATAATCAAAATCAAGCTGATTTTTTCTTGTTATTTGTAATTCACTCAATGTTGTTATGGTCATGGTCATTTTCTATCTTATAGTCTTTACAAAGGATGATGGTCAGTGGTACAATAGTATGAGGGACATGAATGATATTCTTGGCAATCCTGCAATGCCCATAGTTTCAGCAACAATGCTTGCGATTTATGTATGGGGGTATAATCAGAGTTGGAAAACAGGAAGAAATGGAAAAGAGTGTCAATTATGAATACCAAAACCACTTCGTCCACAGCTCTTTGAATTCCCAGCTAGTGACAATGCTCGGTGGTTGTATATATCATGTGGTAGATAGCATCTGATGGGTCACTTTTTACATTGGGTTTGCTTTCTTTTTCTTTATTCAGATATTTCTACAAATGATTCATTTTTTTTGTTAGTTAGCAAAACAATGTGGAGGTTGAAAATTTTGTTCATGTTGAATTATTGAATAGAAATGTCCCATACATTTTATTAATCTAAAATGTGAATACATGATATAAAAAAATACATGGAGTGTTTTTATACAAAACATTTCACTAATATTAAATACAAGCTGAAATGTAAAAACATATTTGAAATTAAATAAAATTAATATGATAATCTAACAATTTTTTAAACTAATGCATAAATATCTAAAATACAAGACTTAAAAAAAATATAACTCAATTAGAGTTTTTGTTATATATCTCAAGATTGATTGGTGGTAGGACTATCAGCAATAAGGATTAATTATCATATATATATTTTTAATGCAATGATAATTTACATTTAAGTTCTTTGTATAATATTGAAAGATTAAATGGAAGGTATATATTTGGCTTGTTAATTTTCATAGTAAAATATAATAAGATGAAAGCAGAAAAATATATTTTTTAAGAAAGTACGTGATCAAAAAAAGTTTACATATAATTTCAAGTATTATCTTATGGTTCATATATACTTGTATCTAAAAATATTGATATGTTTTTTATTGTCAATAAATAATTGGTTAATTAGAAAATATGATCAACAAGATTCTGAATAAATATGATCAACTAGAATCTGAATAATTAGTCATTTTTATCACTATAGTTTTATAATTGTTGGATATTTAAATTTTTTAATTATTCTTTTATATTAGAAGATTCAACAAAAATATCAATGATATCTTAAAGATTGACCCTTGTTTTAATTAGTGTCTTTGGTAATTACTTTGATGCATATCTTTTATTTAACAAGCAAAAATAAATGGGAAGCCTATCTCATCAAATAATATAAAATTAAATATAATAGTTGAATAAAACTACAACACATATTTATGATTAGTTTTTCCCACCATCTTACTCAAAATTCTTGGGTTATACATTTAGCAGGAGTCAATACTCATGTTTTAAGTGATCACATTCGTCTTTGTTTAGTCTTAAGTCTTTAAAATTGTTTTAGGCTTTTAGATAGTGACATTGTTGTATTGACCATGGGCCATGACAATGCTAATGTTGTTCTTTTTTTGTCAAGTATTTTTTTGTATATGAGTTTTGTTAGAATGATGAGATGGACCATGAAGTATATCGATGCCTCTACTATCAATAAGAAAAAGTGACATCACATCAAGTAAATAATATTTATTGATTATGAGGTATATCAATGAGAAAAATATACTACAATTTCTTATCATTCACAATATGAGAATGTTAGGAGAGATATATGTCATCTGATTTAGTAAGATATTTAGGGTTTTTGTAGGATGATTATACATGATAGTTTGAGATATTTTATTATTTTTGTTAATAATTATATTAGACATATATTATTTTTTATCATCTCTTATCATTCTCTCTCAGATTCATCTCATATTTTTCCTCGACTTATATATGTCCCTTGGGATTAGAGTAGATAAGACTTTTTCATAATATTAAGAATATAGCGATTGGTAAAGATATCTCGGGGTGTGTATCCGACATTCCTATAGTACTAGATATATATAGTTATTGATTTAAAAAAAAGATTTGAAATTTTGTTTATGATTATAAATTTTATAGAAAATAAAAACGTAGTTTGATTGTAACATGAAAATATTAAGATGATTAGAACATTATGTGCGACCTATGAAAAGAACATTATGTGTTAATGTTAGTGTCATTTATCTTTATGGCAAATGTATGGTGTGTCAGTGTCATTTGATTCTCTTATTGAACCTATGTGTTTGGATGATTTAGAAAAGTTAAAACATAAATTGAATTTTGAGATTGTAGTTGCTAATGCTAACCATAAAATTTAGTTTATGGGACAAAAAATGAGTATCATAATAATGGTCATAAACATGAACCAAATATTATCTCTTTGAGTGGTTTTTGATTTTTTTAAACATCCTATTTTCCAACTAATTTAATGGGGGTGTATGAAAAGAACAAGAGGTAATCCTAAAGCAAGTTATGGGTTGCAATAACTCAGTTCTCTTTGTTTAGACCATAAATTATCAGTGAAGATTTTAATGTTTTAGTAAGAATGAAAGAATAATTAGTGAGGAAGGGTGTTAATCTATGTTCTTCTCTAGAATTTGTAGCTTGTGTAGTAGGATGTGAGTTAGTATATTTGAATGTTATTGATAATTAATTCACTTTGTATAATTAGAGAGAGGATAGTCACAAGATGTGATTTTGACTTGATATAATGCTATGTAATATGTAATGATTAGATAAATGAAGTATTTCACCACTCATTCATCTCAATAGTGCCATTTAAAACTTATTTTAAATGTATAATATGCTAGTGTCGTTTGTCTTCATTAGTGAACCTAAATATCTGAATGAATTAGAAAAGTTAAAGCATAAACTGAATTTTGAAGTTGTTGTTGCTAATGCTAACCATAAAAATTAGTTTATGGTAAAAAAAATGAGTAGGATAATGATCTTAAATATAGACCAAATATTATCTCTTTCAGTAGTTTTTGATTTTTTGAACATTCCACCTAATGTCCTCTCTATTAGAACTATAAATTATTTGTGGAGGTTTTAATGTTGTAAGAGTAGAAGAAAAATTAGAGGGTTTTAATTTGCATTTCTCTCTAGAATTTGTGAATAGTATAATAGATTTTGAGTTAATATATTTGTAAAATTTTAATAATAAATGCAAATGGTATAAGGAGAGTGTGGATAGACATCAAATGTGATTCTAATTAGATTTCATAATACATAATATGTAATGGTTATATAAATAAAATATTTTATTAGTTATGCATCTTAGTAGAGTAAATTTGGATATTACACATTTGATCTTTAAAGTAAAGCACTAATAGGGAACATCAAAATGAGATGATTTATTTTTTTTGAAAAGCATAAAATGATTTATTAGATATCATGTGCTAGCACTTATGCAATGAATTAGATAGTAGAAAGAAAGAACTAATATTTAATTGCGATAATTAAGGCATTTCTATTACATATGAGTGTTCTTAGTTATTTTTGAAAAGAAGTGGTGTCAACAAATAAATTTTTATTCAATTGGATGTTGCTTTTAGTATTCTTAGATTGTATCTAATATTAATTTTTATATTTATGAAAGTTTTTTTATTTTTTGCTTAAGATTTTTGAGTTTATTTATTTTATTTAAGATTTTTTTAGATAGTGAGAAGATGACTATTTGTGCTATAACGTCTGCTTTTGTTAAGTACTATAATACTTAGAAAAGATATATATGTTACTTATTAGAGGCCATAAAGATTATTATGAGTGTGAATATAATATTCTTTAAAGATAAATTATTTTTAAATGACTCTATCTTAGAGCTATTTGTACTCCATAGTGATAAGATTATTTCATTGTAGCGTAACAATTATTTTAACTTCTATCTTTGAGTCTGATACTAATAGCAAAATTAATTTTGAAGAGAGTAGTGATGCTTTTCTTTCAGGTAGGAAATGGAGAATAGTATGAGTGTTCTATTGTGATATAATTATTTCATTGTATGTAACAACTATTTTAACTTCTATCTTAGAGATTTATTATGATGCTCTCTGCTAGTAAAAGGAGCATAGTATGAGTGTTTTATTGAAAAAAAAAATGAGAAATTTTTGAAAACTTGATGATCTCGACCTAGAGGTATGTACTTGATAGATATATCAATAACCTTTTCCATATTAGTCTTGCTCACATTAGATGATATAATTTGAAATAGTGAATTGGACCTTCCTATTATACTATAGAAAAAACCAAAGATATGTTCTGTTAGGCACTTAGTATTACTTGTATTTTCTTATTTTTATTTTGATATTATATATTTTAATTTTTTGTCCATTCTTAATAACTACATGATCCTTGATATTTTTTTCTAGATTATTAGTCATTAAAGTTGATATATTATGTTGGTTGAACTTAATGCAATGACATCAAATTATACTGATGATTTTATTTTGAAATTTTTAGGTAAGATTGCAATAGAATGCAATTGGGCATTTTCATTTAAGACTAGAATTGAATTGAAGGTTGATTGACTTAATGCTAAGTTGATAGCTAAGAGATATACAAAAAAAATAGAATGATTATTGGGATACGTTTTTTGTGGCTAAGGTGATTGCTATTAGATTATTATTTTTTATTATTATATGTTTTATGTAGATTGTATATCAGTTAAATATGATGAATATATTTATTCATAATGATTTTAAGGAAGAGGTGCTTATACATCATTCATCAGAATTCATTATTTTATGGAGCATATACATGATTGGTAGACTAGAAAGGTTATTTATTGATTGAAATAATTTTATAGGGTATAGTTTAATATATTCTCTTTAGAATTCATTACTTTTGATTTTATGAGATATGTGTTAGGTTATTCTTATTGCTATCAAAATAAATCAAGAGGATAAGATGTAAAGTTATTAATGTATGTTGATATTTTGATTATAGATAATTATCATCTGGGGTATATTGAAATTGAAATGGTTTATATAAGTTAAGTTCTAAATAAAGAATTTGAGATATATTAGATATTTCATGAGTATTGGGATATAATTTCTTCTTTTGAGGAGAATTGCTTTAAATATTCTGTCTGATTTTGATATGATTAAATATATGCTCATTGGCTTACTACTTGGTCAGAGTGTAAACCTATTCATATTTACTTGTTTCTCAGTTGATTCTATTAGACATAGTATAATTGTATGAAAGTTGAACTACCTAATAATGATTAGAGAGTAATACTCAGATTCTCATAGAAATGCTAATATGTGTATAGTTCTTAGGATTTTCATGTTTGTAAAGAGTGTTCTAGAACATGAGATATCATTCAGAGATGAATGATATAGTCGGATAGAGGTTTACACAAATTCTAGTTGAACTCAAATGATTTAAAAGAAAATATCTATTATATAATTTTATATTTTTTATAGAAATTTTATTTTTTAGAAAAGTAAATGGTATATCATAATTTTTAGATTTAATGTAGATTCAGAGTATGTATTTATGACATTAATTGCTAATGAGATCCAGTGGATCAAACATTTTTTTGGAAGAGTTATGTTTACTAATTTAGATGTTTATAATGCTTTATTATAATAATTAGACAACTTGATATTGATGCTTATTTGATATTCAATGACTAAATAAAATATATTTTGATCGATTGTACTTTAATGGGAGAAGATCTTGGATAATTTGAAAGTAATTATATACATACATACCAATGAATGTGCTCAAATAATAAGGTTTTTTTCTCTTTTTTGAGTTGAGAATTTGTGACATATACATGCTAGCTTAAAGTGGTGGTGTTTGAGGTTTAATTTAATGTGCAAGCATATTTTTTTATTTATTTTCTTTCTTGTTAGATTTATATATTGTATAAGAGCACATGACATGTGAGATATCACAACTATATATATATATATATATATATATTAATTTTTAAAAATAATGAAAGAATATATTTATTTTTCTTTTTCTCCTTCTCTCCCAGGTTATAATCGAAACTCTTACCAGTTTTTAGCCATAAAAGTGGTGAATCAAGCATTGTCATTATTGATAGTACCAATTAATGCTAGTCATTGATGGTGTTGGGTAATAATCAATGATTGTTGCTGTATGTTGCTGGTTAATGGTGATTACTCTATGTTGGGCAATTGTGCTTCCACAGTTATGATTTTAAGATACAAAAAAAGAAAGAACAACAAAAACAACAATCAATTTATATTCAATCCACAATCCAAGTATGAGAGAATAAAAAATAGAATATATACCACAAAAGAAATGCACGAAATAACATGGTTCACTGCTCAGTACGACTAGCTACATCCACTAGAAAATGCTTATGCATTACAGATTAAACCAAATCAGAAGTCTTATAGTACGTGCAGCGTAGAAATAGTCGTGATAAATTGTGCAGAGAGAGAGAGAGAAAAGATGAACAGTTCCAGATCACGAAAATAGTAACCCAGAAAAATAAAATAAAAACATTTTATGTTTAAATTTTCTCGGTTCAATTAACTAGAGCGGGTTGAATCATCGGACGGGTCAGGCTCTGCTTCAAAAATTTCTTCGACCATGACCGGATAGCGAGACCTTCGTTATTGTGCTACTGTTGCATTCCCGCCCTCTTAAAATTTCCTTTCCTGCATTTACATGAAAATATTAAAACAGAAATATTTGGTTATACAAACAGAGTATCAAAACAAATTATATACAATACTCTATGTTGAAGTAAATAGTGATGTTTGGGCCCTATTATGTTTCATATGTGATATCAATTTGAAATGTTGAATAATAATGAATCATTTCATTTTTGTCAAACTTAAATATTTAATATAAAAAATTATTTGGAGCTTGAAGCAAGTGGTATGCTTCTACTTGTGTACATGTTATTTTATGGGAATTGAAATGTATACATGATAACATATGTTTTCTATTTTCTGATTTTATTCCATAGTATTGTATATGATATTTTAGGATATTGATGGGCAGTTCTGCAAAATCAAAAATTAATTGGACAAAAAATTGGACAAAATTGTAGTTTATGCTTGTTTCATTTCTCCCTCATAATAGTCAAACAAATACCCCATTTACTATTTTGTTATTATGTTCAAGTGTACTAGTTCATAACTTTGCACATATTTAGGCTCTTATATGTTCGGATATTTGATTAGGTAATAATGAATTTGGTCAATTGGGTGATGGCACTGAAGAGGGTAAAAGGCACCATGAAAAGTGAAGCAGTTAGAGGTATAGTTTGTAAAATCTGTGTCATGTGGAGCGCATTGTACTACTGTTATTGCAGAACCTCGTGTAAATGGTGGTACCATCTCAACGAGCAGACTGTGGGTTTGGGGTCAAAATTAGGTAGGGCAGAGTCAGCTCTAGTATGTTTCTTTTGTGACCCATGAATGTTTGAGTCAATTTGCATGCACCTTAACTAACCCTAGGTAAGTATGAGCTGATACATTTCCCTCAATTCAAAGGTAAGATTCAAACCTATGATCTCATGAATATATTGTATTTCTGGAGCTCGTTGCTCACCCTTACCATCTAAACTAACCTGTGATAGCAGTTGTAGTACATTAACTCATGAGTATGTGATTCACTTCAATAGTTACTAATGATATACAAACACACAAATCCGTGATTGAGAATTTTCATGTTCCATGTCCATGTGTATTAATTCATATTGTTATATGTATTTCCATCTTCATCTCCATCTTGATTAAATTTACAGGCAGCAGTAGCAGCGACATTAGCGGTAGTGACAGTGGCGACGGTAGCGGAAGTGGCAATGGTGGCAGCAGAAGCGGCAGCAGTGGTAGTGGTGGCGGTGGCAACAGTGGGGGCTGTAGTGGTGGCAGGAGTGGTGGGAGCAGTTGGAACTGCAAGAGTGGCAGTGGTGGGAGCTGTAGCATCAAAGGTAGCGGTAGTGGTTGCAGTAGTAGTTTCACCGGAAGAAATGACAGTAGTGGTGGTAGTAGTGGCTGCACCGGAACCAGCAATAGCACCGAAAGCAGCGACAAAGGAGGCAGCGGTAGGAGCAGTGGCAAAAGTAGCAGCTGTGGCAGTGGAAGCTGTGGCATGCAATGATAGCACCATCTGTGGCGGCAGTAGCCAGTGGCGGCGGCAGCGGCGGCAATGTTGGCATCGGCAAAAATGACGGCAGTAGAGGCAGTGGCAGCTATGATGATAATAGTCGTGGTATTGGCAGCGATAGCATCAATGAAAACAGTGACAAGAGCGGCAACGAGAGTAGCAGTAACATCACGAAATGAGGTATATACGTACGAATAAAGTCAGGAAATATGTACATATAATACCGTAGTATTTTATGTACATATATACTGAGTATATTTGTACTTAGTTTATATGTACACATAATACTGTTGTTTTTATGTATAAATACTATAGTAATATATGTACAAATGAAATGTGAGTATATATTTACATATATACTACAAGATTATATATGTATCAAAACATTACTTTTTTTTAATTTGATGGAGTAGTTTAAATTTTTGACAGATATGATATCGCATTGTACCTCATACAAAGATTTTATAAGTGATGATATTTTTCACTAGACATTACATGGCGTGACTCAGACAGCTTTGTCACTATAGAAAAATGATGATTAGAGGAGCAGGGGGAGAGAAAGCAACGTCAATGAATGGATATATTATACTTTATGGATGGTCAGTAGATACATTAATGAATAAGATGAAATAAAATTTTGTTATTTTTTTGTTTCAATTATGTAAAATATTGAATTAGAATAAGATATTAAATGATTTTATTTCTTGTTTATTATAAATTATTTATAGTTTCAATTTTTATTCAATTTGTTATAAAAATATTTAATTATTTAATTAACAAATTTTAAAATAATTTAAATTCTGAAATTAATTTTGAAATAAAAATAGCTAGGGAAAAATCCCTTGCTAAATAGCGAGGGAAAAATCCCTTGCTAATTTAGCTAGAGAATTTTCACTATCTAATTTAGCTAGAGAAATATTAAAATTAGCGACAGATTTTTTGTCGCTAAATTTATTTAGCTAGGGACTATATCTGTCGCTAAAATTTATAGACTAGCACTTTATCAAGGGAATCATTCATCGTTATTTTCGTTTAGCGATAGAAAATCTCATTTATCATGCTAATTTAGCTTGGAAATTTGGATTTTTTAGCAAAGGATTTTTGTGTTGCTAACTATTTAGCTAGGGACACTTTCCATCGCTAAATTTTAGCAAGAAGCAGTTTAGATAGGGAATTGATCCATCGAGAATCCATCATTATATCCTATTTAGCGACGGAAAATACTCATTTAGATAGGGAACTTTCCCTAGCTATATGAGATTTCTCTTGTTGTGTTAGTCTATCTATCTATCTATCTTTCTGTCTGTGAATGTATCTATCTTTCTATATGTTTATTTATATATCTATCAATCTATCTATCTATCTATCTATAAATCTACTTCTCTATTTATCTCTCTCTCTCCATCTATATTTATATCTATATATCTATCTTTCTTTCTTTCTTTCTACCTTTCTATTAATAAATCAATTAATCTATCTATCTATATGTATATCAATATGTTTTTTAATCTGACTATAAATATTTCTAACAATATTTCTATCTATCTATCAAACTATATGACTATCATTCTGTCTTTCTATTTGTATGTATGTGTATATATATATATATATATATATATATCTATTTATTTATCTTTCTATGTATCATCTATCTGTCAATTTTTCTGTCAAACTATCTGTCTATCTATCTCTCTCTATATGTATATATTTATTTATCTAAATATCTTTATATCAATATATATATATATATATATCTATTAATTTGTATATTAATCTATCTATCTGACTATTCATCTGTCGATCTATCTTTATATCAATCTATAAATATTTCTTTCTATTAATAAATCTATCTATCTATCAATCTTTATTTCTTTCTATTTGTCTATTTATATGTGAGTGTTTATATCTGTATATCTATATATCTATCTAGATGTCAATGTATCTATCTGTCTGTCTGTCTGTCGATCTATCTTTCTATCAATATATTTAATTATCTATCTCTATTTCTTTATTTCAATCAATCTATCTATCTTTCTATAAATATGTCTATTAATCTATATATAAATCTATATTTTAATCTATCTATCAATATATCTATCAATCATTCTATATATATATATATATATATATATATATCTACTATCTATCTATTTGAGTATTAATATATCTATTTATATATGTATCTATTTTTCTTTTTATCAATATATCTCTTTGTCTATCTATCTGTCTAACTATTTGTCTGTCTATCTATATATTTCAATATATGTCTATATATGTGTCTATCTATTTGTCTATCTACTTGTCAATTTATCTGTCTATTTATCTATCTATCTATTTATCTAACTATCTGTCTATTTATCTATCTATCTATTTATCTAACTATCTATCTATTTATCTATCTATCTATCTTTAAACCTATTTGTCTATATATATGTCTATCTATCTGTTTATCTATATGTCTAACTATTTATCTATCTATTTGTCTATCTATCTGTGTATCTATCCATCTATCTATCTAATAAAATTTCGTTATATGTAGCTATCTATCTATCTTTATATCTATCTATCTATAAATCTATCTATCTGTCTATCAATCAATCAATATATTTTCTATTAATCTATCTATCAATGTCTATCAATCTGTATATCAATCTATCTATCAATCATTCTATCAATTTGTCTATCTGTCTATATATATATATATATATATTAATCAATCAATCTATCTATATATTTAACTATCAATGTATTTGTATTTCTCTTTGTCTATCTATTTGCTTATCTATCTATCGATCTATTTGTCTATCAATCTTTTAATAAATCAATCTAGATATTTATCTATCTATCTATCTCTCTCTCTATTTATATATATGTCTATCTATCTCTATATCAATTTGTCTATCTATCCATCTATCTATATGTCGATCTATCTTTCTTTTTATTAGTCAAACTTTCTAACTATCTATCAGTCTATCTATCTATCTATCTGTTTATCTGTCTATCTATCTATATATCTCTCTATCTGTCTATCTTTCTATTAAGCTATCTATCTATCAATATATCTATTTTTCAATATATCTATTTATCTATATTGCTATTTATTTATTAATCCTTCTGTTTATCTTTAGATCTATCTATCTATCTATATTTCTATCTTTGCATCTCTCTATCTATTTGTTTATTTATCTGTCTATCTATTGGACTTTCTATTTGTCTATCTATTCTCTATTTATCTATTTATCTATCTATCTTTATATCTATCTATCTATTTATATATTTATTTTTCATCTATCTGTCTATCTATCTGTCTATCTATCCATCTATCTACCTGTCTGTCTTTCTATATATATATATATATATCTATAAATCTATCATGTTTGTCTATCTATATATATACCATTTTATCTATCAATTATCTATCTATTTATCTATCATTCTGTCTATCAATATATCTATCAATCAATCAATCTTTCTCTCTATTTATCTATATATTTGTCAATCTATCTTCCTATCAATCAATCAATCTATCTATCTATCTATCTATCTATATATCTTTCTATATATCTATCCATCTATCTATGTGCATGTCTATATATCTATCTATCTATCAATATTTCTAAATGTCTATAAGTCTGTCTATCTATATATCCTACTATTTATCTATCTATTTTTTTCTATAACTATATATCTATCTATATATCTGCATGTCTGTCTATCTATCTATGTATCTATCTATATTTCTATCTATCTATCTATATATCTATTTGTCTATTTATCTATCTATATCTATATAACTTTCTATCTATTTATTTATCTATCTATTTGTCTATTTATATGTCTATCTATCTATCTATATGTCTATATATTTGTCTATGTATCTTTATATCTTTCTATTTATCTATCTATCTATATATCTATATATCTATCTATCTATCATTGTATTTACCTATTTTTATATCTATCTATCTGTCTATTTATTTATATTTCTATCTATCTATATATCTATCGATATTTCTTTCTATCTATCAATATATTAATTTGTCTATCTATCCATCTATAAATCTATAAATCTATATATCTATCTATTTATTTGTCTATCTACCTATCTTTCTATCTATCTAACTATCTATCTATCTATCAAATAATCTATCAATCTATCTATGTGTCTCTCTATTATCTATATATCTTTCGATCTATCTAACTAATAATATATTGAACTATCTATTACATTTATCTGTTTATCTATATATCTATCTATTTATCTATATTTTTATCTAAGTTTTAATCAATCAATATATTCTTCTATCAATCTATCTATCAATCTATCTAATTATCAATCTATCTATTTGTCTATCATTATTTATATCAGTCGGTCTATGAATCTTTCTATTTTTATGTATATAAATCTATCTATGAATTTATCTATATTTCTGTCCATCAATATGTCTTTATATTTCTCAATCTATTTGTCTATCAATCATTTTATCTATTGTTTACATATATATATATATATATATATATATATATATATATATATATATATATCTATCTATCTATCTATCTATTTCTCAATATATCTAACTAATAATCTGCTATCTATTTGTTTAATAATCTAATTTATATTTATATCTCTAACTATCAATTTTCTATCTATCTATCTACCAGTTTATATATCTTTCTATCAATCTTTCTATTTATCTATCTATTAATTAGTATGTCAATTTGTTTATCGATTTATCAATCTATCTATCTATCAATCAATCTATATATCAATCTACCTATCAATTTTTCTATCAATCTATCTGAAAATCTATCTATATATTTATATATCTAATTATCTATCTATATGTATATCTATCTATCAATCTATCTTTTTATCAATTTAAATATCTATATATCTATATATCTATCTATCTATTTATCTTTCTATCTATTTGTCTATATATTTGTATATCTATCTTTTTTTCTATCTATATATATATATCTATATTTTTATTTATCTATCTATGTGTCTATTTATTTGTCTATCAATCTTTCTATCTATTTGTTTATCTCTTTATCTATCTTCCAATGTATAGATTGATCTATCAATCTATCTATCAATCTGAATTTCAATTTATATATCTATCTATCTTTCTATCATTTTATCTATATATATGTCTATCTATTTATCTATCTATCTGTCCATCTATCCATCTATCCATCTATCCATCTATCAATCTATCTAAAAATCTATCAATCTATCTGTATATCAATCAATCAATCTATTTGTCTATCAATCAAATAAACTATCTGATTTCAATTAGTTTATCATTATGTCTATCAATCAATCTTTCAATCTATCTATCAAATATTTCTATCAATCTTTCTATTAATTTGTCTATCTATTTATTTATAAATCTATCTATAAATCTATCTATTTATATCTCTATGTATTTTTATTTCTATCTACCTATATATATATATATGTGTGTGTGTCTATTTATCTATCTATCTATATAACTATCTATCTATCTTTTTTATCTTTCTTTATATCTTTTTATCTAACAATCTGTTTATCTATATGTCTATATAATATATATATATATATATATATATATATATATCTATTTATCTATCTATTTATCTATTATCTTTCTAGCTACATATCTATCTATCTGTCTATCTGTATATCTATTTAATTACCTGTTTTTTTATCTATTTATCTATCTATATATCAATCTTTCTATCAGTATATCTATCTATTTTGTTTATCTGTCTAACTATATGTATATTAATATGTCTATCTATCTATCTATCTCAATTTCTATTTATCTATTTATCTATTTATCAATCTATTTATCTATCAATATATCTATCTTTCTTTCTTTCTATCTGTCTATCTATCTGTCTATTTTTTATATATCTCTATATATATATATATATCTATCTATCTATTTGACTAACTATCTATTTGTCTATCCATCTATCTATCTGTCTAATAATATCTCAATCTATCTATCTATATATCTATCTTTCTTTCTTTCTTTCTGTCAATCAATCAAATAATCTATCTCTCTTTCAATCACGCTATCAATATTTCTATAAATCTATCTTTCAATCTTTCTATAAATCTTTCTATCAATCTTTATATCTATCTATATATCTATTTGTTTATCAATCTTTCTATCAATCTATTTATCAATCTATCTATTTATATCTCAATATATTTTTTTTCTAACTACGTATATATTAGTCTATCTATCTATCTATATAATTTTATATCAATCTATATGCTTTTTATATATCTATGTTTTTTTATCTATATTTATTTGTCTATATGTGTGTGTGTGTGTGTATCTATATATCTATCTATTTTTCTATCGATCTATCTATCTGTCTATCTAATTGCCTATGTATATATAAATATATCTATCCATCTATCTTTAAATATATATCAATCTATCTATCTATCTATTTGTCTATCTTTCTATCCATATGTATATTTTTTGACTATCTCTCTATCTATCAAAATTTTTATATATCTATTTGTATATCTTTCAGTCTATCTATATGTCTATCTATCTATCTATCTGCCTATCTATCTATCTATTTATCTTTCTATTTATCTATTTGTGTCTATCTCTGTCAATATATCTGTCTATCTATCTATCTATCTATCTATCTTTCTCTATCTTTCTATCAATCTATCTATTTATAAGTCTATAAAACTATCTATCAATCTATCAATCTATTTGACTATCAATATATCGATCAATCTATCTATCCATTGTATAATCTATTTATTTATCTATCAATCATTCTTACTATCAATAAATCAATCTTTCTGTCTTATATCTCTCTCTCTATTTAACTTTCTTTTTTTCTTTTTGTAAATCTGTCTGCATATCAATTGGTCTTTCTATATATTTATCGGTCAATCTTCTTATTTGTCTATCTTTCTGTCAATTTGTTTATCTATTTATCTATCTATTTGTCTATGTATCTTTGTATATATCTCCAGATCTATATGGCTATCTATCTTTGTATTAATCAATCATCTATCTATCTATCTATCTATCTGTGTTTCTATCTATTTATCTATCTTTCTATGTCTATCTATATATTTACCAATCTATCTATCTATCTATAAATCAATCTCTCTATCTAGCTATCTATCTATCTCTATATCTAGATTTATATCTATTTATCTATCTCTCTATCTTTATTTTTTCTTTATTCACTCAATCAATCATTCAATTTGCCTATCAATCTGTAAGTCAATATGTTTTTTAATCTGTCTGGAAATATTTCTATCTATCTATCAAACAATATGACTATCTTTTTGTCTTTAAATTTGTATATATATATCTATCTATCAGTCTGTTTGTCTATATATTATAGATTATCTATCTCTCTAATTATCTATCTATCTATTTCTCTATCAATGTATTTATTTATTTATATATCTATCTTTATATCAATTTGCCTATATATATATATCTCTGTCAATTTGTTTATTAATCTATCTTTCAATCTAACTATATCAATCTTTTTATATATTTTTCTATGTATCTATCTATCAATCTATCAATCTATCAATCTTTCTTTTTATAAAACAATCTATTTATCTATCTATCAATTTTTCTTTCTTTAATTCTGTTTGTCTTTCTGTTTATCTATTTATTTGTCTATTAGTATATATATTTGTCAGTGTTTCTATATGTCTATTAATATGTCTATTTCTTTATCAATCAATCAATCTATCTGTCTATCTATCTATATGTCTATCTATCTATTTGTTTATCTATTAATAATCTATCTATATTCTATCTATCAATGTATCTATCTATATATTAATCAATTGATTTATCTATCTATATATCTGTATATCTATCTATCT